>JAOEHX010046487.1:0-27582 GCA_025448015.1 Bolborhynchus lineola | reverse complement strand
TGAGGAATAAGTTCTGTACTGTAAGGGTGGTGAGGCACTGGAATGTGTTTCCCAGGGAAGTTGTGAATGCTCCATCGCTGGTGGTATTCAAGGCCAGGCTGGACATAGCCTTGTGTGGCATGGTTTAGTGTGAGGTGTCCCTGCCCATGGCAGGGAGGTTGGGACCAGATGATCTTAAGGTCCTTTCCAACCCTAATTATTCTATGATTCTATGATTCTATGATTGTACTTTGCTTGATTCATAATCTGAGCTACTAGCATTTTTGATCAGTAAGTTGAAAAGCCATCTAGTTTCATTACCCAGTGGTTCATTCAGATGCATCTTTATCTCTGAAATCTTTTACAGCAGTACAAGTCAACCTCGACAAATCTACTTGTGCTTTTTATTCCAGCTCTTTACAAGGCAAGATAGCTGTTAGAGGCAAAATTCCTTCTAGGCTTGGCTCATACAGACCTATTTTAACTGGCTAATATCAGAGCAGACTTCAAAAGTAACAGAGGCTGAGTAAACATTTGAGTTATGAAGCTGTGATGAGCTCTTACCCAATGCAGATACTTCACAAGCTGTAGATGAACTTGTTTAATGCTCGGGGTAGGTCTATTTGAAATCTGTTAAGTTACCGTATGTTTCTATATTGCAAACCTCTAAGCAAATTTATTTTTATTCACTTAGGACAAAGTGATTATGTTGGAAATGTCAGAAATGATTTCTATCACTTCTAAAAACTTATTGGTTAGTATTAATGAATACTCTTTGAAATACATAATCTTCTGTCCTGGACCAAATTTCTCCTTGTTTCTCATAGTGAAATGGCACAGTACTGAGGAATTATTAAAATAGCTGAAAACAAAGCTTTGAGGTGGATATATCTTTTAAAATTGGTACATGTATGAAAAAAAACCCTACCCAAAACCAAAAAAGAGGTTGGGAGTGGTGGGTGAGGTGGGAATTTCCTCATCAGAGATCCTTTTGAAAATACTTTTGCATTCCAAATCAGAAAAATGAGTCAGAGAACATTAAGTTACTTGCTGCCATTGGCAGTAATATCTAGTTTCGGTCAACATCAGCTTCAGGGCTTTGAAAGCCCATGCAGAAGAGCTCAGCCTGCTCAGAATTCTGCAGGAAACATAACTGTGCAATCCAGACTTCTTAAAAAATATGCTTTTTTTTAAAGGGTGCCCTTTTCTTCTAGGAGCCACTTGTGCTCATGTATACAGCTTGGTTGGAACAGCTGGCCCTGAATCTCTGATGATTGAAATCTCTTTTGTTTCTCTCTCACAGCTTTAATAGCAGTTGTAGTTCCTGTTTCTGTTTCTGATCAAAGGTTACTACTGAGAACTGACATGGAGGGAAAACAGTTTTTGATCTGCAGGTTGGCACAGTATATCAATCTGCTATGACTGTTGCTTAGTTTAGTTAGTGCATTGGTTCCTACTTACACTGGTGCTATACTTCCCAGATGATGCAGCCTGCAGAGCAGCCTACATTTATAACTTCCATCTCTGCAGTTTCTGTAGTCACTACTTGACAAGGTGGTCTTTAAGTGAGTTGGAGCTCTGGAAACATCCTGTCTACAGCAGTATGGAGCTATGAAAGCTGCATACTATTCATATTATTTATATTAGCATAAATGTAATTTCCTGCCAGTTAACCTCCATAAAAGTGTGCACAAATGTAGGCTTGTGTAAATTAGGAAATACCTAACACTATTAAAGTAAAGGTTTGGTTGTAAAAAATCAAGTTCCAGGTGAGAAAGAAATATTACACTATTCAGTCAGTGAAGGAAGGAAGAAAATCAGTGTGACTCACTTGAGTGCTGCTGCATTTATGCAGATGTCTGCTACTGACCAGTGAAGATTTTATAGAAAACAGTTGTGTTTTCTAATTTATAAACCAGTCTTGTTTTCTAAAATATATTTAAATTACCTTTCTCCTTGCGCCTAGCAGAAACATGACTAATGTATAGAGACCAGTGCAAAACCTTCATTTGCCTCTGTAGCCAAATACCATTTTTCTTAGTAGGCGGAAGATGCAAGTGCTGGTTTTAAGTAAGCAGCAGTGAAATGCATGCAGTAGTCAGCACAAAAATCTCTTCTAAACTCCACGAGACAGATATCAGTGTTAATATGATGCAAAGAGGTTTTAGTTCTTAATAAATGTAGTTGCTGTAGAGATATCCGAAAGTTGTCACTCTCTCTAGCTACATCCTATGACCTATGATTTCTGGTGAATAGTTCCCCAGACATAATAGGAATTGGTTACATTTTTCCTCTTCCTAAAAATTGCCCTTTCCCTCTGCGTGAATTGCTCGAATGAAACAGGTTGTCTGCCAGTGATCTAGGCATAGTTGTTGGAGTTATATTGCCAGTATCAGAGCAGTTGCTGTATGACAAGAAACCATGTCTCTGAAAGGCTGTTTTTTGCCTTTGTGATACAACTTTTGGTCACAAAATGCTCAACAGGCCAGCACCCTCTGCAGTGGCATGGGGAAGGCACAGTGTTTGTTTAACAGCTTGCACAGGGATCCAGTTCCCAAGTATGAAACTCTCTAGGCTCACTTTTTACTCTAAAAGTGTATCAGGGTAAGCAATGGTCTTAATTAAGACGATGCTGGCAAATGAGTTAGTTTGTTGCTAGTCACAAAATGAAAAAAGCAGAATGTCAGCTGGTCACTGGCAAAAGGGCTCACTGGGGGATGAACTCATGCACTATAGAACTATGCAACATAAACACTGAGTATTAAGGAGAAGAGTAGGAGATATCTGGGAGGTGAATTGTCTGATACACGATTGCTGGAGTTCATATGCCTCCTGAGCGCCTGTGGCTCAGGAAAATTTTATGGTGCTGACCCTTGAACATGCTTGTATCGTGATTCTGTGGTTCTTACAGGAAACCATACAGCATGCCACTGGGTGGCTGGGCATAGATCCATTTCCACTTCACACAGAGAAATGGAGCTCTGTGGCTCCCCCTCAGTTCTGGGCCCTTTGCCTACCAGTGATGGAGAATCTTTTCTGTAAAGCCATGCAATATGGCGCAGTGGCACATGCTGTCATTTCATTGACTCTCTTGAAAAGATGTTGCACAATGTCTGTTTAATTTCCGGTTTGTTTACACAAATGCATCCCATTTTTAGGAAGAGAGCAACCAGCACAAGTAAAATTTGCAATGAAGTTATTGAAGAGATGTAAAAGGTAAAGAAATTAGTAGGCAAATGTAAGGAAAACAACAAACACCATATGCAAACTTCCCTCAGGCTGCCATAGTTTGTGATATATAAATACTGGCAATATATTCCTGTTTCATTTAACCATGAGTTCTGTTGGCTGCCATTTCATATTTTGTTTGTGTTACAGCTCCTCCAAGTTCTATGGAGTTTTATAACAGAAGAAATCTATTTTAGTTAGCAGCTCTACATCTTTCAGTTTTCACTTTGTAGTCTCCCATAGCTAATTGTGTTTCCTGTTACACTGATGTTCTTCACTACCTTTATTTTTAAAATAGCCATCTGCTTTTAAGAAAGGTTGTGAAGATTATGAAGTTTACTTTGTATGTGTGTTGGCACATATGTATGAGTATTTCTGTGAGTTCAAGCTTAATTTGTGGGGATAAAGGGAGGTTCAGGGGGTCTTCATGTTTGTATCATATATTAACCTGACTAAGCTGCTGTTTCTAGCTCAGCAACCTGCCTGGCAAGATGCACTCTAGACAGAACTTGGCCACACAACACACTGTATTTTGTCCAGCGTCCTTACCCAAGACAAGGATGTTGTCCATATCCAGCCTGAACTTGAAGTCATCACTTTCAAATAGCTGCATTTTCTCTTACCAATTCAGAGTGCAATTCAAGATCATGTATAACACAAATCAGAGGCTTGGAAAGGAAAGGGTTCATCTCCAGGACAGGTTCAGGCTGTTTCAGGTGTTGCAGGGTAGGTTAAAGGGAACAGGTGAAGCTATTGCAAGGCACAAGGAGGTGTCAGTAAGAATTATTTCAGGTGACTACCAGGTGGCTATGTTGTTTGAAATAGTGGGGAGCAGAATGGGGTGTGGGGATGTGGTATTCTTGTGTAATGTTTAATTGAGTGAAGAAGAGAGATCTCCTCACAGTTTTATGACTACTTTAGGAGAAAATAGAGATAGTTTGTTTTCTTTTATTCCTGGTGGTTCTTCATGATTGTTTCAGCTGGTGCGATGGTGCTTGTGTTTTAAAGGAGCTGCTATGTAGGTAAGGCTTTCAGTTTTATTTTGCAGTCTGCATTTTGTTGCAGAGATTTCCCCCCATTATGCATTCCTCTTGATATAAATTTCACTTTGAGCTTTGTAACACCTTTCCATGCCTGTAAACTAGTATCTCAGACTAAGTCACTGAGTGCTGCTCCTATGAGTACTGTAAGTTTTGTAAGTTGCTCTAGTTCAGCAGCTAAATATTGATTTGGGAAACCTGTGCCTGCTCTTCGGGTTTAGTTGCTTGTCTATTCATTTGTAAATGATGTCCATCAAAAAATAACATAGAGCACTGACAGGCAAGATGCAGTTGGTGGGTTTTGTTGTACTGTTCTAAGAATATGAGTCCTGAGTAAGATAAAATGCAAGACATTGTTTTTCTTTATCAAGTGCAGGAACTCATTCAGGGAAAAGCAAACTCTAAACTGAGAGGGAGCAATGTTAGTTAGAACTGGAGCCTGCCTCAGTGTTATGCTGAGGGGTATGTCATAGTGTGTTGATGTGGCGCGGCAGGAACAGATTGGAGAATCTGACTGCAATCTCCTTTCATTTACTACCATGCTGGGTGGGTAAGATAAAGCAGCAGTTGCTTATATGACTAAGGAATATTGAGGAAATACTGAATGAATTTTACCTGTCTTCCCTTGCAATTTAGCTGCTGGAGACTTACTATGAGCTAGTATTATAAGATCAGCTGGTATGAAGAACTGTCATTGGAGAACATCTGTGTTTAAATGATCAAGCAGTGCTATCATAAAGTTTGCTTAATTCTTATAGTATGCCCCATATATTTGTGTGTGACTAACCAGAAGTAGTAACAGCATAGCAGATGTTATTTATTTTTGTAAAATTAAAGAAGTGGCCTAGATGTGGGCCTTTTCAGTGTAGGAGGTGATATAAAAACCAGAGGGTGGTATGATGCTGGCATATCTGAAAGGCTAGATAAGTCAGCATACTGCTTTAATGTCTGGAAGAGTTCCAGGCTTAACGAGCATTTGAGCTCTTTTCTGTTGTGGGAAGAGCATAATGAATACTGACAAGCCTGAGTTGCAGGTTGGCTGACACAGCTGTCCTCAGGATTCAAGGGCTTTAATAGTTGCCTATCCCTGAGCTCTTCATTGGTTTTGGGTAACCCTCTGGCCTCAGACTCAGTATCTTTCTTGACAGTGAAAGCAAGCCAAAGACTTGGAAAATTGCTTTCTTGCTGCTTCTGGAAGCACTGTTAAGTAGTGTCATCTTAAGAACAAAAAGCTCTTCTGCATTTCAGTGTCCTATGCATAAATGTCAGCCATTGTTACATGTTATTCTGTACATACATGTTTGGGGAGGAGAGTTTGGAATGCTACCACCTCTGAGTAATTGTGGAATAGACTTACTATACTGAGCATAGCTTCTAACAGTGGTGAAAGGAGCAAGGTTGGTTGCACAGCCCTGTGGCACAACACTTCTGTTTCTCACAGCAGTCCTTGTGCTTACGGTAAACAGTACTATTTTAAATGTACGTAAAATGGAAATAGCCAGGACAGCTACCAGGTGAACTGTGATGCTCTTTTGTTGTTCCTATGTGTTCACAGTTATGTAGCAAATATTTGCTCCTTTCAGATGTGTCTGAGACATCAGGAAATAATTTGTTATTCCACAAAGATGGAAGGTATGGAAAAAAGTAGCAACTACAGCAAAATGTACAGGGAAAGTGCCAATTGTTATTTCAGTTGGGGAAGGTACAGCATGATTTATCATAGTGATAAATCTTGTAAGCCTGTGGATGTTTAGGTGTGAGACACAGAATTGCACGCTTTCCTGTGTATTTAAAACAAGTTGCTCCAAATTCCCTGTTCAACAATCTATACCATGTTGTGTATCACCCCTGACGGTCACTGTGAAGAAAGAGCTCTTGGAGGCATGTGGGATGATGATTTACTCGTGTGAGCCGGTCCGAAAGGCTGACAGCATGACTTTTATTCTATCCCTCTATAATGTCCTGTGCACCTGTGTTTCCCAGAGCAGAGACTTAAAGCTTCTTGAAAACTGACATCACTTGGTTCAGACTGCAAGTTTTAGAAAGAATTTGAAGCAGAACCCATGATTTAAGTTTATGCTGTTTGACTAATTGTGCTGCTTCGTGTGAATAGTAAAATGTGGCTCCTAACAAGTGGATCTGAGTCTGAAATAGCTTCATTGGCAGGTGAGACACCTAAGGGGTTCAGAAGTTAGCACCTCCTTGCATTCAAAATACCATTCTGGAACACTGGGTCACCTTAAGAAGCAGTAGAAGGTAATAAGGTTTTGTAGTTAAAGCTATTGAATGTGAGTGACTCTGAATGCACCAACTTCCTATGTAACTGCATGAGGCTGAAATCTGTGCTGTTGAAAATACTTTTTGGGGGTGAGCTGCTAATAGATTTTTCTTTCATCACTGGTGATAAATCACGCTTGGTTTAGGTTGGGAGAGGCCTTTGAGCTTGTCTGGTTTAACCCCTGATCAGCATGCTTATTTTTACTGGATAGGGGGAAGCAATATGTAGCATTTTGATTCTGGCTGAAGACATTTCGAATAAAACACACATTGCTTTAGATAGGTACAGTAAGTAGCATCACTAATACATTATCAGTACCTACATTTCGTGTTTACTTTCAACTTCCATTCCTACCAGATGACAAATGAAGAAGTTATAAGTGTTAGAGATTAACTTTTGGGCTTTGTGCTGGCAGCCCGTTCATCCCTAGTATTCCAGAATAGATGTATTTGCAGTTCGGTCTGGATCAGTTTTTTTATGTTCTTGTCACTCCTGTCAGTGATTTCCCCTCTTCCACGAGAGTAGTAACTCCTACAGGAGAAGTCCAGTTTGTGTATTATTCTCAAATATGAAACTTAAAGAGTTAAGCTTATGTAAACAACAAACAAAACCGCAAACCACAAGCAGAGTAACTTCTCCAACCCAAACAAATTACCCCAACAAATCCCCAAAACATCAGTCCTGGATTGCTAATTAAACATTGGTAGTGCTGGGAAATGTTAAATGTTTCAATTCAGTTTTTGACAAATATGATTGATCTCCTACATAAGTTCATGTGGAGTGATGCTCAAGAAATCTAGGAAGGCCTAAAATGGTATCTGTTCTGACACACTTGTAGTGGTTTTGGATCTCCCCTGTATTTATAGATGACCTTGGCTGAGAAGTGGGATAGATAGGAGGGCATTTACTACTGGCATGAAGCTGTCGGTCTCCAGAACAGCCTTTGTTGGCCTTACAGGGCACTGGTGTTTTGAAAAAGGACTATATTACCAGAGACAAGTGAAAGTTTACGGTATAGAGGGCAAGACTTTTCCCTTAAGACTGAAACTTTTTGCTGTTAGGTGTGGCTTGTCACCTTGTTGCACTGGTAAATCGTAGCACAAGTATGTACTTCTAATTGCAAAAGAGCGACTGATCCTGAGGTGTGTTGAGTGGGAAATGTGGCAGATGTTGAAATACTGTGATGGCACAAAAGGTAAAGTCTTTGAGGTAATGTGTACGCTGTCGAAATGACAAACTCAAAGCTATTTTTCAGCCCACATTTCTGAAGTGATTTTAGGACTTGGAGATTTTGGATTTTGTTTATCCTGGCAAAATTAAGCCTGTACAGGCATACCATTGCTCTTTGTTATGGCACAGCAGGGATAAATAAATGGAAAAGAAAGAGGGAGTTAGTAAGGACAAATTTGTGTAAGCAGACAATGGACTCACATAGGCTACAAATTAAGAGTTGTAAGTGGGAAATGATTATTGTTCATACTTTGGTGGGGGCTGGGGAGGAAATCTTGTTTCCAGAGAGGAGCCTTCATAAATCCAGAGCTTATTATAATTGACTTCTGCAGCAGGCAAATTATGTTTGTGATCCAGGAGGCCTCTTCTAGTCTTTCTCTTCATTAGTAGGACCTGTCTTGCAGTTACATGATCTACTTGGCTTTAGCTTTACAGCAAAAGAACATAATACTGTTGAAGGGAATATTTGTATATTCTTGTGTAACAAGTGCTACATTTATCAGTTTGTGTAAATGAGCTCCTTTCCATCCACCATGGGAAAACAAAATTAATCTTAGTATCCTCTGTGCCAGAAGGAATATTTGAAATGAAAAATATATTCAGTAGTTTTACTGCTGGTAGCAGTAACATCACTTTTCTGATATGTTAGTGATTTTAATAAGATAAATTAAAACTTTCAGCCAATTGTCACAGAGAAGAAAGTCAAGAAAAATATGAAGGTAATGATTGGAAAGAACTTTTGTTTTAATGAGCTTGTGTACATCTTGCTAGCTACTTCCTCACAGGAAACAATATATTGTGTAATGTGGATTTTGTAAATCCCATTAATTTCTCACTGAAGTTGCACCCTCCCCCTGTGCGGGGAATACTAATAATTCTGAGTATAGAGGAGGCTGGCATCAGTTTAATTACCCAGAAGATCTTCTTGGTACTGCTTTGAATTCTAATTAAGCTGCTGGTCCCATTTCCTCCACGACTGGAGACCGCACCTTCCTGAGCAGACAGGGACACTGTCTGGTGTTTACATATGTTCCAGTGTAGAAAAGATCGCTGTTGGGGTGGGGAATGGAAAGAACAAGTATTATGACTCTAGACATTCTTTCTTGGACTGGATCCTTGAGGTTGAATTTTGCGTCTGATATGCTGTAAAATAACTAATCGGGGAATTTGGATGCCTTTGAGAAGACCTTCTCTGGAATAAGGTGAAGCAGGAGAGTCCCTCTATGCACTTGCTCATGAGGAAAAACTGCACAAAGATGTTTATATGAGTATAATGTAAAGTGTGAAGACAAATCTTAAAAATGTTTGTTTCTTCTAAATAAATAATGCTTTCTGTCTAAAACACTTGAAAGTACTGATTTAGTCAAAGCAATATTAGTTTTATTAAATATGCTCAAGTTCATTCAGTCTGTTCTGAACTCATCTGACCTATAAATATATTCTTGCAAACTTGTGGGATGTGCAATTTTTCCCAGCTCATATTGCATTCAGCCCAATGTAAAGCTAAATATCCTGGTGACTGAATATTGATTTTTGTGGGAGTCCTATATTCACTGCATTTCAACTTGGATTATGTGAGAATTGGACTCCTGTGTGGATGCAGGTGTTTTCAAAAGAAAACCTGGGTTTTTTTTTTTTCATAAAGAGGAATAAATGGTATAGAGAACTATAAACCCAGAGGCATGGAGTACATCACTTTAGAGAGAGTTTCAGATACTGATGTGTTTCAGGGTTTTCAGTATAACCAAGTCCCTGGAATTGGCTGCTGCTGTGCTGTGTCTTAGTCCTGCCTCTCTGGTGTGCAGGGCACTGTGGCAACAGCGGTTCTTCAGGTTGTGCTGTCTTGCTGCCAAGCATGTCGCTTGGTGTCTAGAATGTGCCAGCACTGACCAAAAGCAAAATTAGTTAGGAGTCTTGTTACAAAATTGAAGATAAAGGACTGACTCTTTCTGGGGGCGTTACCTTCATTGACTTCAAAGGCCTCTTGATTTTAAAATCAACTCAAGACTCCACTTTTCCTTTTTCTTTTCCATGTTTGTAATGTGTTGGATACCCACTGTATAAAAGCTAACAACAGAAGCATTGCAATAAAGGAAAATGATCTTTTAGAGTTGCAGCGCTTGAGAGAAACACAATTTAAATTGATGTAATGACATCATCTTTGCCCTCCACTGTGCTTTCAGGAAATAATGTCCTTTTCTAGTGAAGAAAAGCCTTCTTTATAATATACGATTGCGTATTTTATTAGGCACTTTGTTTTTAAACCAAGACTTCAATATGTTTTATGTAAATTATTCCTTAATAGGCAAGTTCTGTAATATTTTAAATGTATGAGAATATGCTTTAGTCAAACTAACACACTTATATTTTCCCTGTGTTTTATAAGAATAGTTTTAGGAAACTGCATGCCTTTGGATGCTGTTTTTATATCAAGCAGATTTGTTGTATCACTTGTGGTCTTGATGCTACAATTCAAAGCACCAGGCTACTGAAACTCTTAACTTGGATTACTTAATTCTGTTGTAAATTCTTACAAGGGAAAGAAGGGGAGAGTGTCAGTGCTTGCCTATGCTCAGCAGGGTTGGGAGGCCTGGCAGCCCTCAGGGACTTCTCCACAGAGCTGATACCCAGCCTGGTAGTGCCTAGCTTGTCTTGCTCTTCCTTTCCGGGTGCAGGAAGTTGATTTGCCCCTATTGAGCTCCGTAGCATTCTTGTTGATCCTTTCTGCAGCCTGGGGCCCTCTGGTGGCAGCTCTGCCCCTCACTATGTTGGCTGCCACTTGGAGAAGTGGAGTGGGACCAAGGTTAGAGCTAAATTGGTGCAAGTATCATTATGAAGTAAATGAACTATTCCAGTGTGCATCCATTTTCCCTTTTCACAAACATTCAGTTACAATAGCTGTGTTTTGAAAAGGGTAGACTGAAAGCAATACAGTATTATAAGCACTAGCATGGCAAATAATTGAGTATTCAGTTAGCTTATAGTGTTACAGCCACTATGAAGAGGTTTGGGGTTTTTCATTGTGTTTCAGGATTGTTAATGAGAGGGGGAGCACTGTTACAGAAGCTACAGTGGTAAGGAACTGTGGATGCTCAACCAATACAAGGTGTTACTGCTATAAGGAACAATTCTTGTGGGGGATATGCCAGTAAGTGGAAAAGGAATAGCTGTTCTTAGCACAAGCACACTACAATACTATGAAAATGCTACTTGGATGATCATTGGTATTTGATATGCATCTCTTGGGGTGAATATTTTTAAGACAAAGTCAACAAGGAAAGGGCTGTTGACTCCAGCATTGGTGGTATATCAGCAGGAAATACTTACGAGCTTTGCAATTTTGTTTTCAATACAATATTTGCTTTTTATAATGGGTAATATCCTACCTACCTCTGCCCATAGGATGATGTAACTCCTCACAATGGTACCAGTAACAACATTATAATACGAGTAACAGAT
Source organism: Bolborhynchus lineola (assembly GCA_025448015.1). NCBI lineage: Eukaryota > Metazoa > Chordata > Aves > Psittaciformes > Psittacidae > Bolborhynchus > Bolborhynchus lineola. The sequence continues at coordinate 16,368 of JAOEHX010046487.1, read as the reverse complement.
TTGTGGAGCTGGCATATTTTATAGAGCCATTTTTATTGATAATGTTAGTATTCAAAATCATCATGTGGAGTGATCATTAAAGCTTATTTAAAAACCCTCAGAGGGTTGCTTATAGCTCAAGTACAGTGCAAGGAATTTAATTCTTAATTATATACAGAGGGATATATAAAATAGAATTTGCAGTCGTAAAGCATTGCTTGATTATGAATCCATAATATATTGTTGTTTCTTCAGAGAGTTGAAAGAGATGAAAGTATTCATTAAAACAGTGGTGCAGCACTGGCCTCTTAATTTGATAAGAAGAGACTTACAACTAGGTAGCTGCTGTACTGCTGCCTTTTTGTAGCCTCCTGTACTGGTCATGATGGTGAAACTTTGATAGTGAGTTCAGTATTTAGAGAAAGTGCAAAACTTAATCCTTTAAGCGACGTTCCTTGTTCTGAGTGCTCTATGAAAGTGATAAATAGCATTCCAGAATTAATCCTCCCAAGCTGGCCTTTCATTCTGGAATGATACTAAATGTTGGCTTGCTAGCAACCACAGTGAACACATGCTTGAATTATTCAGTGCTTTGGAAAGGGTCTTTTTAGGAACAGTGTTGCCTGGCCTTTGTACCTGGACTCACACAGCATGCACTCATGTGCATCAGTGGGGTGCTCTATTTGAAGCCAAGTCTGAAATCATGCAGTGAGATCCCTTTCCACATACCCTCTGTGGAAGGGGTTGCCAGGTTCTCCATTGACTGCACTTTCTGTGCACTGCTGTCTGTGGCCTAAGACTAGTAGGTGATGCAGACCTGACTGCTGGTTAACAGTAATGTGATAGAGCCTAGGAGTGTAACTCATCACAACAAAATTAACCTTGGCTGTTTTCTCTGTGCACCACACCAGTTCTTCATGCTGAAGCACTTTATAAGACTGTGTCTGCCTCGCTGGTGGTGTTGTCATAGTTAAAACAAACAGAATAACTGATTTCTGTGGTCACAGGAATACTGTAATGCCATTCTTTATCACACACAACCATTCTCTAACTCTGAATAACTAGTGTATTTCCCTACATTTCTAGGAAAGCTCAATGCATGCTAGTCATGTGACAAAGTCTGTTTACCCAAACCCAGGGAATTTTGTTGTCTGTGTGCTTTGGGGGGTTATTTTAACAGAGATGAGTTGGAAATGAAATACTTACTAAAGAAAGGCAGCTAACCCAAACCTCTCATTATCTGGAAAACTTCAGGCTGAACATTCAGCACTGTAATTACCTCAAAATTACTAGCTGAGGTTGGACAAAATATTTTTCTTTGGCATTTTGCTTTATGCCTCTAGCTTGAAAGAGAAATTAAACCTGCAAATGCTGGAGGTACTGTCAAAACAAGAGAACGAAACAAGAAACAAGCTGCTTTTTAATTTCTGTGTTTTTTCTCCAGCTTTTTCAATTTACCTTCTGCAAAATAACTGCAACATGCGATATCATTTACTGTTGATCTTAATTAAACTCCAAGGTATTGTGCAAGGATATGAAATCAACAAAGCTGAAAGTAAGTAAAATGGCCAGCATCTGGAAGTAGACAGCATTTAAGTACAAACACACTGGGAAGCATTTCAGCCTCTGTTCTAATCTCAAGGGCACAGTGAAATAGAGAGCCTTGCAGTCAGCTCCCTTGGAAAGAGACCTGTGGGATATATCTGTGATGTGTAGCTTTCCTTCAGTCATCTCTAGGCACAGACATAGGAGATGACTGATAGCATGGTTCTGGGTTTTTTATACCAAGTGAGTATGAACCCAAAGAAATGCCCATTTATCAGTGACCCTAAATTATAAGTGTGAATTGACCTGGTACTGGAGAATTGTTTGTAATTGGCCATGAGTGCATCCCAAGAGTGGGCTTTAGTGTTTCAAGGTCAACTAGATGTCAGAGGAGTTCAGACATACTCGCTGCTTGTGATTTTGATTTATGGTGGGCACTGGTGGATTCCAGACAGCTCTTTAAATGTGATTAGTGAATAGATTTAGATCCTGAAGCACGGTATCTGGGCAGTTTAAGTTGTCCTTGTAATCTGTGTATGCTGCTGGAGACTTCTACACAGACAAGGGCATCCTGAAATGCTCCTAAGCCATTCATTGACAGTGTGGAAGAAGGTCTTGATATACTTTTGGATTAGTAGTTGCCACTTATGACCAACCTGAAGTAGGATAGTCTGTTAAATGTTTGCCATCAAGTAGCTTATTTGTGCAGTCTCCATCGCATTTGCTGTACTTGAAAACTACAGTCTGTGTCATATTGTAGAAGTAATTTTAAACAGAATCCAGATAGCTTCCCTGTAGTACGCCATGAAAGAGGTTTCAAGACCTGCTCCACACCCTCTTTTTTCCTCATAAGGGTGGTTACTTGGAACGTGATAGACTATCACCCTCAGACATATAGATGTCTGTGCTCAGACATCGTGGGGGTGTTTAAAATGGAAACCTGCCCCACTTTGAAATGCACTTACTGACAGGCGTGGAACGCTTTACTGTGACAGTGGTCTGTGTGGTATCTAGGAGCACAGAAGAAAGGAACTGGATCCTCAAGGGAAAACCTGGCTATCTGATCTAAAACAATCCTCATCATTAAGACGATCACTAGCGTAATGATATCTTTGGATGCATAGATCTTATGTTAATCTTCCAATAAACCTGTCTACGTACAAAATCTGTAGTCTCATCTTTCTTTCAAAGCTGAAACAGTTGTGCCTGAACATGTTTCTATTGTATTTTTCTATCTAGCAGGGGATAAGTGATGAAAACAGTGTTGGGATTTTCTGGAGTATGACTTAGCTAATGGGATTATATGACTTCGGTTTTTTGCACTGTTCTTTGTGCTGTTCTTCTGATGTCAGCTTTTAGTTTCAGAAAGTACCTGTAGAATCAGATCAGACCTTGCTCAGTGCTGCTCCATCAGTTTCCATTCCTATATTCTAGGTTCCTATATTCCTGAAGGTTCTGTGCTTGTGAAGTGTGGTTCATAGTCACACCCCTGGCTTAGAAAGACTGTTTCAGAAGGACATCTGAATGGCAGATTGCTATGCCAAAATTCAGGAAATGGAAACTATTTCTACAGCATAATGCTTAGTGATTAATGCTTTGTGACCTGTAACATTTCCTTAATGCTTACAGTTTTTAGCAGCTTGAATAACAATCTGTAGTTTACTTAGCAGGTGCGGAAGAGGGACATAGATGCTGGTTTTGAGAATTTTACAGTAATATTACTGTTCCTTAAAACTGTTCACCACAGATCCTGTGACATAGTGTCAGCAGAATCAGTGAATTGAACAGAAGACAACATGATGTCTGCTGCAATACATCTTTGCAAATAACATTTTCTTTCAGTCATGGGGCCAAGATTCGGAGTGCATGAAGTGAGGCTGTTTTTTTTAATAAGTCATGTTAGAAGTGAGAGAAAAGACAAGGTGAAAAAAGTTGACAAAAGAAGAACTTTGTGTATATAGAAACCTGAAGAAATCTGAATGATGAGGAAATGTTGGCATGACTTCTTGGGTAGATTTTTGGTTTATTACTTATTTTTTTCATTTATCTTTGCAACAAAAGTAAGGTTACTTCATTAATTATTTCAGAAACCCCCATGTTGCTTACTTTAATTGTGATGAGGTCCCTAAGAAAACCCAGTAAGTGTGAAGAGTGCTCATTCTTCCTAAACCTTCTGAAGTATTCAAGAGCAATTGAGTAGCTTATGACTTTCAAGCCTGAGCAACCTGTGTCTGAGAGACCCAGCTATAGTATTTTCTGTTCATAGAGTGGAAGCTTCGTCAGTCCATTAAAACAAACAAAAATACCCCATCCTAAACCTGTGTTTAGTTTTTTCTTTCCCCTGACAGTTTGTTAGCCCTTGGAAGGCAGCGTAGCAATACCTTGGTAAAGATACAACACAATAAGTATTGGAGAAGCTATTCACATCTTTTCAGACTAGGCATTAACTGGAGAAGCAGTGAAGAAAGTGGTGTCTAGTCCGTCTCTTCTGTCTTCCTGAAGCAAAGTGTGGGCATTGGTGTCTCTGTATTCAACTTAGATCAGGGCAGGGAGACTTATGCTGCCTTGTTCCCACTTGGCTTTTATTTTCAGTCAGCTTTTGACACTAAAAGCAGTAGTGTGAGTAGATCCTGTGCTCCGCTGGTTTACTCCCCTTACTTGTAATTGTTGCACCAAAAGATTTTGATATGCTTCCAGAGGAGGCAGAAAATATTTGTCTCATGCACAGATGATGTCTGGTTCAATACAGTTTCCTCAGGAAGAGAGGCATGTATTTCTGACAGGTTGATTTATGCAGATCCTTGGTGACTGAGCAGATGTTCTCTTATTTCCCCTCCTCCCCACCTTAAAATTGCATAGCTTATGTACAAACACATCTACACTTCAACTACTTATCATTTTCTAAAGATGCCATTAAAATGGGAATAACTCTTGCATGAAGAGGGGGGAGGCAATTGGGATGGTGATGGTTTCTTATTATTACCTATGTTTTAAAAAGTAGCTAATGAGAAGCTAAAGAACAAACTCTGGTGAGACAACAAAAAACCCCACCAAATAAAACTGGTAATGCATAACCTGAGAAGTAAATGTGGAAAGCAGCAAAATGCATGGAAATGGAACAGGAAAAAATGATATTTCTTGGCATAAGAGGTATCGATATAGGAGACCCTCAAATGATTATCTTCCTGCATGGGATGTGTGTCACTGAATCATTTTCTACCAAGTATGGTAAGATTAAAGCAGTGGGGATATTTAGAAAGGAAAGTATAGATGATACACAGATAACAACCTTTATTGAGAACGCTTCATCATCTGAAGTGCAGTTCCTTACCAGTAGAGGGGGGAAAAATAGCAGCGCCCTACCTGGAGAAATAGGAGCTAAGTGTGGAAAAGATCTTAAGTTTTGGAGCTGACATTTCCTGTTTCATGTGGTAAAGATCCTATGTATATTTCCTTCCTCATATGAAAGGAAAATACAGTTACTTCTGAAATTATGGTTGCCTTCCAAGAGATGGGATAACTCCTGTAGCTCTCAAATCTGAGTTCTGTTTAGGTGCTCCACGAAGGAGCTTCCAGAAGGCTTGCTGCAATAGTGTTGAATGAGAAAACATGCACACACACAAAAAAAGACCAAAACAATATTTTTTGACTGTGTGGTTTTATTTTTGGGTCAAATTAATGTCATAAAGTGTTTAGTTCTGGATCCCTTAGAATGAAACAGACCATCATGCTAATAGTATGTGAAGATGCGCTGCTTTTTTTTTTTTGCCTCCGATTTGAGCAGCTGTTACTGTTGTGGCTTGCCAGAAGAAGCCTAAAGCAGAAAAGGTATTTGTCAGTCATAGTTATTTATATCATCACAGCGCCAATGCACTACAGTATAAGTGGAGTTTGTAAATTGTTTCTGTTCCCATCAGCACAAATCCAACTGTTCTTCTGGTTTGTTCAAGTGCTGTTGGTTCAGATAATGATGTAAGATGGTAAGGCTGAAAGCCCTTGATGTTTGTTTGCTTTATAAAATAGAGCTTGTTGCCAGCCTGTAATCCTACGCAGCTGGCATTTTTGCACCTCTCACCTGTACAAATTACATAGTATAAATGTTGAAAAGAGAGAAGACTGTGGTAGATAGCTGGACCTTTGCAGACAGCATTTCTGGAAGAAGTGGTGTCATGCAGTCCCTTTGGTAGGGTATTATGGTATTAGCTGACTTCTGCCTAGTCAGTTTTGTTTGGCTGGGTTATCTGAGCACTTCCCAGTATCTTAAATCTACATGTTACAGTCTCCTTACTAGAGTTTCTCATCAGTAATTACGCTTTTACAGATGAAGAAGTAGGAGGGGATTCAACCCGGGGAGCAGAGGAAGCTGGTGGAAATAAAGGGCACCTATACCTGAGGTGTCTGAGGTATATGCTTTCACCACTGAACAGCTCTTCCTCCCTGTCATAGGGTGACTCCTATTGTGTAGAATGGACAAGAAGAGAATGGGAATGAAACGGAAAATTTAGAGCTTATATGGAGTAGAGGCAAACTGAGACTTTAGTAGCATTCTGCTTCATTGGCAGAATGGGTAGGCCGTATTATCAGTTGCAGAAAAAAAAAGCCATCACCAGGGAAGTGTGTGGTTAGTCTTGGCACTATAACAAGATTTTAGAAGAAACTTCTGGATGTATCAGACTAGAATTTTTAAAATGCACATTAAAGAAAAAGGTATTTCAGTAGCAACTAAAATAATTGCCTCTGTATTTCATTTCTGTCAATACTTCAAAGCTGCAAAGAGGTAAGAAATTACAGCATTAATGTTCCCACTAACGGTGAACGAAAACTTTCTTAGGAGGGATATCCTCTACAGTAACATTGCTGTAAAGTAAGCAGTTGGAATTACATTTGTAGAATTTATAACCTGAAACCAAGCAGCCTGAATCCTTTCAGTGTTCCATTTCTATGTTCATATTTTAATATTTCTGATGCTCATATCATTCTAATTTTATGGGCTTGATGGAATGCCTGCACTAGTTGGAATGCGTTCAGGAAATGGAGTTTTATTTTTAGATCAAATGAATCTGATTCAGATAAAATCTGTTCCTGAACTTGGCAATTACCTAGTTTTGAGCAATGAATAACACATCTGAGGAGACAGATGAGCTGGACTTTTTATTTCTGTTGTTACTCAATATGCAGGGATGTGTCAGTATGTGCGGTGCATTTTGCTTGCATTGACATATTAGTTTGTGGAAAATTGCAATATAAAGAAAGCATTAAAATATTCAGAATATCAATTAGTATTTTGGGTATAGCAAAAGCATAATTAATTGCATATAGTTTTTACTAAATCATAGCAAACTTTTTTTAGTGGAGAAAAAGGAAGTGATGACTTGTGCCCTTTATGGGAAGGAGCATGTAATTTTAGTCATTCCTGTGCAGTATCTGGCACTAACCCTGATTGCACCTTGGAGGCACATCTGTTAAATGGTTTCATTGCATTATGATAGCAATTTTGCTTTTCAACAGACTGTAGCTGATAGTAGTAAGGTGATAAAAAAGTGCCTAATTCTCAAACTTGTAGTTGAATTGTTTTAAAACTTGAGTTAATAATGGGACTCCTGGGGCAAAAGAGATGCAGCGAGTGATGTCTACTGGGAGAAAGCAGCAATGTTCTCCTCATAATTTGCTCTCTCATGTTTGAGTGTTAAGGTGAATGCCCATAAATTACAATGAACAAAGTGCACAAATGTTTCAGTGAACTGTTGCTAGCTTTGATGTTCTACTGCATTTAGGTCTTACATTGGAGAATAATCTAGAATGTTACCTGGATTTACTTTACTGGTTTTGTACGTAATGTAAAGTCCCTTTGACTATCAGGCCTTGTGTGTGGTGAGGTACATCTCTTTTTGGAAAGTAACATGCTGGAGGTGATGCTTTATGCTGTGAAGAGCTCTTAGAAGAAATAGATTATTTGTCTGGTTTTATATAGTAAGAAACTGAGCAATGAAACTTCCTCCCTGTTGCCTACAGAACTACTTTAAACCTCACAAAAGGGTAAAAACTGCATGCAATTGGGATGGGTTTTATTCTTTTTTTTTTTTTTTCTTTTAAATAAAGGGCAGCAAAGAACTTGACTGTAGTCTCTAAAGAAAGAGGTCATCCTCTTCCTGTGAAAAGGAGGCAATGAATTATAAATTATGAATTATAGAAGGTCATTGAATCAGGTTGGAAAAAGTTTTCATGAAATCAGATGACACTGGTTAGCAGCATTGTGATTGATAGGATCTTGTCTTCCAGACGCCAAGTGCCAAGCTGCCTTCTTAGTGCTATGATGAAAACCTGTACTACCTCCAGGGCAAACACTTGGGCTCAGAGCAAGCTTTATACCTTTGTTTTTAGCCACCACAAATTAGGAGAAATATTTTGGGCTGTTGAAAAGGATCTTGAAGCAATTTTATAACTGAGGTCCAATCAGATAATACTAGTCTCTAAGGAGTACAATCGTGCAGTCACAGGAGAAAACATTAATATTGCTGTTCACCCCATAGGTGACTGCATTTCAATTTGATTTATTGTTTATTATTGTAATCATCTTATCTTTCAAGCTTTGAATATATTTTGGGGGCTTTGGAAAGACTGAATCTCTGTAGACATGGTTTATTGCCATTTATAGCAATATGCCTAACGGCATATCGTCTATTATACATAGTCAAAGGAGATTATGATATTTGGTGGGGGTGCTGATGTGTGTGTGAATTAGACCTGTTTTACTGCTTTAACTTCACAGGCTTGTCATAATGGGATGATTCTGGAACAGTCATATGACATTCCTGCAGCAGTGCTTCATCTTACCCAGTACAAGGTGCCTGAATCAGCTTCCACTGACATCAGAGTCAACTGGTGAACTTGCATCATCTTAAAATGGCTGTAATGGCTTAATCGGCCTTAGAGTTATGCTGTTGTGTGAATTTGCATCATCTAAATTGAACTTTGAACTGAGTGCTTTGTCCTTCTGCCATTGATGCACTCTAGAGTTAACTGTAGCGTTAATACATAGAGTACTTCAAATACAACCAAGGCTGTGCAAAGTGAGACTACAATCCTTAGCGCTTATTTGGAAATGAAACTTGAAAAATCTTCAACCTTGAAAGTAGTAAACTGTCATTTGAATGTAACAAAGTGCCTTAAAGCTTGGATCTAAATTGATTCCAGTCTCTTTATAAGTGTCTCTCTATGCGTATACACACACATAAGTAAACCTGAACATAATCCAGTTTTGTCTGTTGTTATGAATTGGCATTTGTACTGCCTGAAAGGGGTTTGGTTTAGAAGGTATGATACTTAATAATGCACTTTCATCTTTCCAGTGAAGTATGCTGCCTGAGAATCTATTAGAAATAAGATGCTGTGTCAGTCACTCTATGAAAAGTGTTGTTTGAACTAAATCAGTTTCAAAATGAGACCTTAAACCAGAAGCTATATAAGCAGGAGATAAGCAACAGTTCAAGGCCAGATGTCTTCTGCAGTCTTTCAAAATGCCTGTTCTCTAACTTATTTTGGAGCTTTTGCTCATAATTGAGGCAGAAACTTAAACCTATACCTGCTTAAACCTATGTGCTTGTCATTCACCAACTTATGTTGCGTCAGTTGCTGATTCAGTTTTGAACTGTTCTAAATGTTGTTTGTAGCAGTGTTGGTTTCTCTGACTTTTCATTACGGAGTTTGAAGAAAATGACCTCAATAAGGGCGGGTACAGCTTATGCAGTAATGCCCAGTTCCCAGTTCCTGGAAAGGGAAGACTGCAGAGAAGTGCACAGAAACTTTGCTTTTCCATGTCTGGATTTTCTGCTTTAAGGAACTGAAGCATACATTGGTATCTTATCCTGGCATGCAGCTGGACTGTGGTCAGGGTACATGCTGCAGCACTGGGACTGTGATGTAGCCAGTAAAATTCTGGGCTCCAACACAGTGCATATTTCTTCTACGATAGCAAATGAGTTGTTTGACAGAGTTTACAAATAATGGCTGAGGGTTAACTCTGAACATTCATCACCAAAAAACAAAAGGCCTTTGAATATATAGCAGGTATTTCAGCAGACAAAGAAAACTATAATACTGTGGTTTATTTAAACAACAAATTGACCACGTCTCACCAAGGACTCTAATACTGGCCATTTCCTTACGGCTCCAGGACAAATAAAAGAAAGTACATGTGTGAAATTCTTCAACTTGAAACTGTACTAATTCTCCTGCTTCATCTCTGTGCTCTTATCTGAGCTGTTAAATTGTTTTAAAGAAGTGATTCCAGCTCACTTAATGCAAAAGTTCAAATAAAAGTTGGCACATGTGGGGGGAGCTTCTGTAAAACTTCCCTTTCCCGTATTTCTCAGGTCAGTGTCCTTAAGCAAGGTTTATAATAAACTAGGGAAAGTGATGGCATTTCGTTTTTCACAAGATTTTCCTATTTTTTCTGAACTTTACAGTGGTTTTGTTTCATATTTGGCAATGATACAATATCACCTCTCCTAAAAAAATTAACAGATATGTTCCTTACATATGTAGGATGGTAGCCTTAGGGTATAACAAAAGGTACCTTGACCTAAGGCCCTTCTCGTGTATAGTAGCCAGCTTCTTTGCTGGTAGAAGAGCTGTTGTGAATGCAAAGAGATGGAGAGACAACGTTTGGGTAGAGTTTTGTTTTTCTTGAATCTGTGTATCTGTTGTGTTCATATTTTTACATACATTAAGGGAAGACCCTAAACATCAAAGTAGCAATGATCACATTCATGTGAAGATAGACAATCAGAGAAAGCAGCAGCAATTCAGAGCCAGCAGTGGCTTGAAAGGATGTAGAAGTCTGCAAGCAGAATGCAGGGGCATGACGCTGCAGGTTAGCACTTCTGGACAGAATCAAGTTCACTTGTGGAAAAGGACAGTGATATGCAAACCTCTGGGTATTCATAGTCTGCTTTTGCAGTTTGCAGTAACAAGGGGAAGTGTGAGTTAATGCAAATCTGTTCTGACAGACCTAATGGAAACAATTGCAGTTGCATGTTTTTGTCTTCTGGAGAATATTATGGATGATTGCCAGTCTCAGGAGAGCAAAGTTCATAGTCACCAGTTCCATAGATTGTCCCAAGACTTCTTATTCTGCCTCAAATCAGCTGAGGACATTCTACTGCCTTATTTGAACTTGCACAAGAAACCAAATTTTAGAGCTACAGTGAGACCTGTGGTGCCTGAGGTGCCACCTTTAAAAGTTTATGTTGTGGGTATATGGTTATTTCCAGGTTTAGTCTGTATTTTATAAGTGAACATTTTACATAACCTTTGTGATCAAAAATAGAGGCATGATGACTTCAACATCAAGAGGATTCTAGAGTGAATTTAGTATAAGTTAACCCCCATGAGTGGTTTTGGAGTAGGATTGGGTCTGTACTCTTTCTGAGGGCACCTGTAAGTAGAAAGCACAAAGTTGTTACAAGTCTACCATTTACTAGCACAGACTGATTGTCTACTGCGTTTTTACCTCTTGAAGTATTCTTTTTTCAGTGTAAACATAATCTTTATAGTATGACTTAAAAGCAGTGGCACCATATGTTTTTCACATTAATCTTTTTAATTTCTGGATTTGGCCCTTGGCTTTATTGCAACATGAACGCTGGCTAGTCACTAGAGGGCGATAACATTATATGGTGAAAACAGATTCCGCCCAGGTTTGAGCATTGCGATGTTCTGCCGTTCTGAAATGTCGCAGGGCCGTGAAGCGTGACTATATATTCTTGTTAGTGCTGCATTTGAGGTTTAAATTTCAATTATAAACCCATGAATGAAAGATAAGTTATATCTGACACTAAGTTACTGTTGAAGATGATGGTACCTTCCTTTGAAAACCTAAAGTCAGTTTTCCTGTAGAGTTTCATTTGATGGCTATTTTAATTGGTTTCTTAAAGTTAATTCCAAAGAATGCTCTACCATCACTTTCAAGATATGAAACTGAAAAGGAATAATAATTCCTAATCCTGAGTATTGCTGTTTGATAGTCACAGAATCAACTAGGTTGTAAAAGACCTTGAAGATGAGTAAATCCAACCTAATCAACCTGTAAACTTAGCATTTAGTCCCACATGAGGCAGAAGAGAAAAAACAAATGTCAGAATTTCCCACCTACTCACTGATGATGAAGTGTATTCAAATTATGAAAATAATTCGAATTAGTATTTAGAAGAAATATCACATGATTTGGTGTTCTAGGGTTATTTTGACTGAGAGGAAGGAGTAATTTTTGGTTTGGAAACCCTAACAATTGCTTATGGCCTGAGAAAAAAATAGCCTCTCTGTCCCTGAGAAGAGTAGCTGATTAGATCTTGGATAAAAAAAATGCAATATGTGTTTAGTAATCTTCTGGAAAAGAAAACATATTGGATTCTAAATGTTTGTGTAAAATAGCATATACTAGTTTGCATAAAGTAAACCCTTCTGTTTCCTGTAAGTGCAGACAGCTGTGAGTGTGGTTAATTCTCTTCCACGTCTAGGCTGTAACCTCTGAAAATACTGTTATGTGCAAAGCTTTCAGGAACAAACCTAATATAAAATGATATCCTGCATAATAAAATGAAAATTTGAAACAGCAGTTGTTTAATGAAGGTCTGCTATATTTAAAATATAATCAACCTAATTATGAAGATACCCAATTAATTTTTTTTGGTTTCCCAGAAATCAAATTTCCTTAGAAACAGTCTTTGAATATTGTCCATCCAAACGCTACTGTCTACTTCTGTTCTGGTACCTGTAATTCCGTAAGAATTGTTCTTAGCAACACCACAGCTCAAGGTCATCAGCAGGATGAAAACAGTAGCTGGAAACCAAGAACCAAGTCTTGATGACTCATGGTCTGGAAGGCTTGACACAGGGGTGGTACTCTTAATCTGAGCTCGTTTGCCATATTTCATTCAAGAAATGAAATATTTTTCAGGCTACAAGTCAGAATTTTAAGTGCACGAGGTACTTTCATGTTTAGTGTGCTTTCTTGCTTGGCTAAAACACAATTGAACAAAAAATGTTGAACTATATTGTAATATAATACGTAAATCCAAGGAAAAGACCTGGAGTTATAGTCATGAGCGTTCAGCGTTAATTCCTTTAAGCTAATCAATGTAGCATGGGCAAGTCCTGTGCTACAGGTATTCAGCATGTAATCTGCAAACATCTGTGGGACATTGGCTACTTTTCCTGTACAACTGCAATATTGAATTCAGAAACTTACACTGAGACTTGATGCTGGTTGAATGGCTGCTGATGCCAGTGATGTACGTGAGTTTATTAGGTTAATTGGTGTGATTTACATAAGATCTATTTAGTATAGTGAGGAGAGTGCTGCATTATTAATATGGAACTTTAAAAATATAATTGAAAAGGAACAGTTGATGTTTCATTCATTAAGGCTATACATTTTAAAAGAAAGCCAGCATTTAAAGTGACCATTTAATCACTGTCATGTATCACTAAAAGAACCCTCTATTATGTGTGCTTGAACAAATGAGCTCTAAATGGGAATTTTCCTAAGTAGAGCAAAAGAACGTATTAAGACCTCAGTTAGCTGATATGCAATTTCTTAAAAATATTGTACTGTTCCTCATAGTGATGCTAAGATATGGCTGCAATTTTCAGCACTCTAGGCGTGTTATTTTGTGGTAGCTCCTTTTTGTTATCTATGAAGAATTGTACCTCTAAGATGATATGGTACATGAGCTCCAGCTCATTGGGAGTGTTTCATTAACATTAAGGGAGTGTTAAATGGAGATAATCTGCTGAATATAGTAAACTACCCTTCTGAATGACTTGCTTGGAAAAGTGAGAAAAAAAAAAAAAGAAGGAATGGATACAAAAAAAGTGAACAATCAAAGAAGGAAGAACTATACAGTCCCAAACCACTAATTTTCAACCTTCCAAATACCCTCTAGCTTGTACAAAAAGTAGTTTTGAAGAAAAGATGACTAAGTTGCAGTAATAAAGGGTAAGAATCAGTCATCTAGAAAATCGTAACCTTTTCTACAGTGACACCTCCGTCAACACAACAGCAAAGTGGTAGCATGGTAGCAGAAGGAAGAAGTTTGAAATCTTCTCTAAATGGCAAACATGCATGTATTCCTCATGCCCAGATCTTCACTGCTGCATATTTAGAAGAAGAATTAAAAGTCAGGCCTCTAATCCTTGCTCATGTAATTCTCTGCAGGGAATTTCCTGAGTACATTTTTCTGTAAAGGACAGCGTTTTCAAGGAAGAGAGTCATCAACTTTCCTCTTTATCTGGGTCACTGAGGAATTGTCTGCTGCCTTGTATCGTGTCTGCACTGCTCCATGCCCTGTGGGAATGTTGAGAAAAGGAGCTATATTCCCATTCTGCTGGTGTGGTATTTTATTCCTACCTTTTTGAAGGGGCTTTAAATTTAATGAATCCTGAAGATGATGTCAGCAAGACTTGTGGGAAGATTACTAAAGCTTTGGACTTTCCTTCCCTGTCTGAAAGAGAGCGTGCTGAGTGGGTAGATTGGTTTGTTTGTTTTTCATAGACAGTGAATGAAGATAAAGGTAACCTCATCTCTGAATATTTTTATAGATATTTAGTATTACTGGTACTTAATTTTTTTTTTATCACAGGGAGACTTATTAGCAGTTTCTTGTTGCCAGGACAACAGAAGTAGTCTGTGAAATACAGAATTTGGGAGGCTGGTTACCCTTTGTCTTTTAGTTTCATGTAAGAGAGAATGAAATGCATGTCCACTTGGAATATGCATTATTCTAACTACACAGGAGTATTATCTTATACCTGAGTTACTAAAGTTCTTGGCCTGTATGACTTCTTTTAAGCTGGAAACTTAAATTGTGTTCATTCTGGTTACCTAGTTCATAGTAGGATCAGTTTCTAGGAGATGAATATTTTGGCTGTCTCAAAAGACAATTTTGAAAGTTGTTGTCCCCTGCTCTCTTTATTCTATTGTGTTATGTTTGTTGGAAATAGCTTTTTCACTCCCTGATGATTGCTTGTCACATAAGCTATAGCAGGAGATTTGGATGAAAATGGTAGAGTGAGAAAAGCTGCATTTCAATAGCTTTTTGTAGCATTCTGTAAAACTGGCCTGACACCTCTTCCTGATTTATAGTAAGGCTGGTTCAGTATGAACTGATCTGAAGAAGTTTTGAAAGTCTCTGAACTTTAAGTTTTTCTGATGAATGTGTACGTGATGTGTTTCGAACTGCAATCCAGCTCCCATTGAAGTCTATGGCAACACTGCCATCAATTCCTATGGTGCAGAAGTGGACTTATAATGAGCTATTTAACATTTCACTTATCTAAATTGTCACAGCTTGAAAGATGTAATAAAAGACTGGTGGGGTTTTGGAGTGACTGAAGGGCCTGTAAATGTAATCAAAGAGACCAAATTGTGTGTGAGAAGCTTGTTTCATCTCAATCACTTTCATCTATGGAAACCTGATAGAATTTGTTTACTAGATTCTGGCATACAAAAATGCATAGTCAAATGCAGTGTTTAGAACAAGTCCTCAGAGCAAAACCTGACAGATGAACAGTTTTACAGTTAAGCAGCTTTAATTCTGTAGTTTTAAGTTCTTTACATTCTGTCACAAAACTTCTGATGAGAAAGTCTTGTTTGCAACCCATATGTAACATCATTTTCTTATCTGTACAATAATGAACTTGTATCTTTCTTGGAGAGTATCTGAAAATACATGCTTTAATATTTATGGAGTGTTTTAATACAGTGATAAATAAGATAAAACATGAAAGTATGTATGTTATCTGGTATGTTTAATATAAAAATTGTTTCCTATCTCTAGTCTTACTGTGTTATTCAGAATTGCAAAGAATTACATAAGAACTGATCTCAAATAGAAGAGGGGGGTGTGTGTGTATATATATTATTTCCCCAGGAGTTTCAGCTTCAAAAATTCAGTTTGACTAAATACATCCCAAGAGATACTACTTCAGAACAAATGTTCAGATTTTCTTATTAACCCCTCCAATTCCTCCTCCTCTCACCCCCCCTAAAAAACCCTAAACCAAAAAAAACAACTCAGCCCCCTCCCCAAAACAACCAACCAACCAACCTGATAAAAATGAAACAAATTGTATTGGTTACTCTAAGTACACTTGCCAGTACAGTAAATGAAGTATGAAACAAGTGTGACTTTTGAAAAGACTTACTTACAGAGGCTTCAATAATAAAACTCCCAGTGTGTGTATTGTATAGGTTACCACAAACTGTCAGCAAGTGACGTACAGAAAGGTGGGAAGAGTTGCAGAGTATATGGTGCAGAACTCATCTTGGAATTGCCAGAAGTTGTAAGCAAAAAAGTAGCTGTGAGTTCCCTTGAATTTGAGCGTTCTGAAAACCAGTTCAGAACCAGCACAATAATAATATTCAAAGCTTGGCTGGATCACAGAATGTCTCTTCAGCCCCAGTCAATTTAACTGTGGGAAACTTAAAAGTTTTATAGGCTGGCGCTGCTACAGAATGTCAATTGTTTTATTATTAATAATGAATGAGAAGCCAAAGAATGAATTATCCAAAATATTACCCAGCATTGTCAGGCTTTGCCATATCTTCTTTTCTGTTACTTACTATGAATGTGTTGAGAGCAGTTGTCAGTGTTGAGTGAAGACATCTGTTGTGTTTGTAAAATAATGGGTAACTCATCCCTCTTCCTCTTCTTTTTCCCTTTGTCCTGAGATACCAGCCTGCTTTTCTCTAATAGGATGTTTCCCTTTAATCAGACATTGTGTTGCAGTTAATCTAGCACTAGTTCTCTTGCAGATAGACTACCCCTCCTTCCACCATCTCAG
>JAOEHX010046486.1:0-32249 GCA_025448015.1 Bolborhynchus lineola | reverse complement strand
TGAGCAGCGACTACAAACATCGGTGTTATCAGTGCTGTTCCCAGGCTGAAAGTCCAAAACACAGCACTGCCCCAGCTGCTAAGAAGGAGAAAGATGACTGCAACTGCTGAACCCAGGACAGAGACTACATTTTTTTTCTTAATTTACTAACTAAAGATTGGGGGTTTCTTTTTAATATTCTACATTCCCATCAGATTATAAACTTAAGAATTCTTTTAAAATAAGGCTTAGTTATATAGACAACAGTTTCCTCAGAAGTATGTCTAATTATATTATTAATCTATTTCTAATCACCAGTGGTGATGAAGATTTGTAATGACAAGTAGTATTTTCTCACTGCTATGGCTAATGCACATTTCTGTTCTGAAGCAAGTACATATATAAATTTTCTCCTACTCCTTAACATAAAATGGCAATGATCTTAATTTAACTTAGAAGCAAAACAAGAGCTAATTCAGCTACAAGAAAAGTCAGTCTGGTTATGTAAGCCTTGAGATGAAATTTCACTGCAAATGAAACATTTGAAATTAAAATCAGGGAGTTATACTTGCCTGTTTCCTGAGCCTAAAAGCAATACAGCTGCAGTTCATTGACTCAGTCCCTTCTGATTTCCAGTGTTTTTTCCAGAGGGGTTTTTAAGTGAGATGCCTAAATGTACTTTATGCCAAACAGTCCAAGCACATGCATTAACAGAACTGACTTTGGGTCTTAAACCTAAGAATAATTACAGAAATCATTTTATCTGTCATGCAAAGGATCCAGACTAAAATGAGCTGTTGTGTCACCATACACATGCACATACACATTTTACACAAGGAATACTGCCATCTTTCTCTCCTGGAGGGACACAATCTAAGGTGGCAGCTTTGCTTGGGAAATATGCTAATAAGAGATTTCCCATTAGGGTTTTTTCCATGGAGAGAGGTTTTTCCAGTATCACAGATGAAGTTCTGCTCTTCTTGAAACCACATTAGATTCAACCTAGGCACAGTCTCATCAAACTGACTTTTAGAGGCAGAATAGAGGAAGGATAAGTACGGTAGATAGCGTGACAGGAAGAAGGAATGTAATGTACATTCTCAGAGTCTTGCTTGAATAATCTGTATGTCAAAAGCCCTTGAGATTCACACTGCTCTATTTACTTCATTGAATATTTCAGCTCTACTAACTCCTACTCACATATCCACTCTCAGGAGTTCACTGGCAGCACCAGATTTCTGTCAAAAGAAGGACTACTTCTCCTATTTCAACTCATGTAGGCTTGTATTGTATACTGGGCTGCATCAAAAGGAGTGTGATCCTGCCCCTCTGCTCTGCTATCATGAGACCCCACTTGGAGCACAGCATGCAGTGCTGGTGTCCTCAACATAAGGAAGTATAATTGTATTCTCTCCCCTTGTTATTTCCTTTATCATTATTATTATTGGTGGTGGTAGTAGTAGTAGTTTTGCAATACCTTCCTTCCCCACAGGGGTGAAGAAGGAAAGGGGAGTGAGCGAGCAGCTGGGTGGTTCTAATTTACTGGCTGGGCTTAAACCATTACAGAAAGATGCAGATCTGTTGGAGTAAGTACAGAGGAGGCCGAGAGGATGATCAGGGGCTGGAGCAACTCCCATATGAAGAAAGAATGAGAAAGTTGGGGTGGAGACCTCAGAGCAGCCATCCAGTATCTGAAAGGAGCCTGTAAGGATGCTGGGGAGGGACTCTTCATTAGGGACTGTAGCAATAGGATGAGGGGTGATGGGTTCAAACTTAAAAAGGGGAAGTTCAGGTTAGACATAAGGAAGAAGTTTTTTACTGTGAGGGTGGTCAGGCACTGGGCACAGGGTGCCCAAGGAAGTTGTGAATGTTCCATCCTTGGCAGTGCTCAAGGCCACGTTGGGTGGAGTCTTGGGTGACATGATTTAGTGTGAGGTGTCTCTCCCCATGGCAGGGGTTTGGAACTGGATGATCTTAGGGTTCTTTCCAACCCTATTCTATGATTCTATTTCCTATTACCATTAGTAAGCAAGCTTTGCTTTTCAGTTGGGTTTATCAAAGACCTAATCTTTTGCTGATACCTCTTAGTTCAACATCCCTACAACCGTGAAAAAATTTCACTAACTCTACCAACTCCCCTATTTTTCCCTTTATACTCTGGGAAATGCTCAGGACTTTAATGTTGATCAACCCACTTCACGGTGATTTAACTGGTGCTTTTTTAATCCCTTTAACAAGCAAAATGATGCTTACAATAACCCAGGCTTCTCTAAAACAACCTAACAATCAAACAAACAATAAAATACGCAAAACCCCAGCCAGTTCTGAAACAGGACATATATTTTAGGAGGTTTTCTTAGTGACATGGCTTAAAAGAGAAAAGACCTAACCCGCACTGGCCCAAAACAGTATCTAAACTGGTGGTGGGGAGCATAAGAAAATAAACGAAAAAATGATATGAAAAAACAAACTGACAATAAGTCTGCTAAGAGAGAACTTTCTGATTTGCTAACTTGGAATTGACTCTCCTTTCAGAAGATATTCCTGCAAAAGTTATCAATACCAGGTAGGATCTGAAATCAGGACAGATTCTACGAATGCTACATGAACACTACAACCGCTACTTTGAACCACAGAATATCCCCACTATGAGGTTACCGAAAAGACAGAGCCAGGCTCTTCAAAGTGGTGTATGGTGTTACGGTGTGAGGACGAGTGACAGCAGTGAAGCAGTAAATGTTCAGACTGGACATGAGAGAAACTTCAACCCTGAGGGCAGTCGGGCCATGGAGCAGGATGCCCAGGCAGGCTGTGCAGCCTCCACCTTTGAAAGTTTTCAAGACCCAACCAAGTAAAGCCCTGAGCAATCTGGTCTGAAGTCATACTCACTCGGCTTTAAGCACAAGCATAATTAGATTATACTGCCTGTTGCAAAGGCTTCTGTTTAAAGAATTTCTTATCAGTGAGTTTTTGGAAGACTTTCCTGTCCTCAGATCTCCCATTTGTAAGTACAACTGATGCTTTGCTTTCTTCAGGAAGAAGCTTTTAAGGAAGAAGTTCTTCCCTGTGAGGGTGGTGAGGTGCTGGCACAGGCTGCCCAAAGAAACTGTGAACACTGCTCCTTCCCTGGCAGTGTTCAAGGCCAGGTTGGACATGGCTTGGGTGACACAGTCTAGGGTGAGATGTCCCTGCCCATGGCAGGGGGTTGAAACAGAATGATCTTAAGGTCATTCAACCCGTGGCCTAAACCACGACAGTTCTTTTCCAACCCAAATAATTCTATGATTCTATAAATATTTCTTAAACAAAACAAAACAAAATGACACATAAGAGTTGCTCATTATTTGTGATTGTTCCTTCCATCTAGTCATAATGAAATCATCAGCTTCTTTCATTGCATGTTCAGTATGTATAAAGGACATTGTATGATACAGGTTTTAATAAACTTTTTGTCATGCTTAAAAAGGATAACGTTAGTATAAAAATAGTAAAAAAAAGTCCTCCTCTATATCATTTGGTTTCTTTATTTAATCCTCAATAGGCAAATAAGGAATTAATTTTAGTACTTTGATTTTCCATTTTGATATTAGTGTGGCAAGTCAATTGAAGCAGGTTGAACTGTAAAAGGTCTTTAATTGTAAACTACTGCATTTTAGTTGAAAAGGGTAAAGCTTTCATTTTCATTGCTCTACTTCAGGAGAGTGGAAATGAATTGAAAATTACTTGACTTCATTTCAGTCATTCTGATAGAAAATTAAAAAGTGAATACCAGAAAGATGTTATCAAATGAAGTTCTATTTAAGTGGCACACAGTTGGGTTATGAACATTGATGAACAATTTAAACCGTAAAATATAAAAGTTATTGTAACTTACACGGATATAAAAATTGGGACAATTAGTGACACCTGAGATGCACGAGAGTGCCAGCTAATAACCTTCATCCTGATCTGCTACTCTGAAAAGCAGTCATACACATAGGTTCTCATGTTTAGCTTCTGCATCTCAGTTCTGCGATAAGAACTATAACACATACTGTTATTCTTCCTGTTAGCATCCTAATGGTATTTAATCTCTTTGAATTTAATACGGCACAATCTATTTAATGACATATTTCATACTACTCACATCTATGTTTTCACTTCTAACCTACAGCAAAACGCATTTTACACTATATATACATTTACTAAGTTGCTATAAAACAGTCTCCATTTTACCTCCTAATATATTTGTATTCAATAAAAATGGCAAGTGGTGTTGATGTAACAGGCCACTAATCGGGAAATGGCATTCTGAAAACCACTGTGGTTTTTAAATTGCATTCATGCAAAGAAAAAGTCAACTAAAACCACCTCCTGCTTAATTGGCTACTTTAATCCTCAGCCCTGTCACAGAAAGAACACAACTGCCAGAAACTTGCAGTGTTCACATTGGTGCCAAGATTAAAATCAAACAGAATATAACCATTCCTTTTAAAAGGGGAAGAATCAAGTTAGGCTTTTTATTGTAACAAAATACCATGGAATACTCAAGCAATGTGAAAATTGAGTCTTTCTTTCCATTTTTTTTCTTGTGTTTCTCAAATAAAACCAAACCAAAACCAACCAAATAACAACCAAACAAAACCCCCCACACACAAGAAGAACAAACCCTAGAAAAAGTTTTCCTAGAAACGGTGATGGTTCATTCCACATTCCTTGATAGGAAAACACACCTTCTTTCTTTCAAGGCCAAGGAACACCTGCTTAGTTTTATGCCTAAAAGCATAAATTTGTAAGTCAGAATCACCTCTCAGCTCTATGGAGATAAATCTTGAGTAATCAATAGGCTTTAGTAGTCATGCCAGATTCCTTTTTTTTGTGTGAAGCATTTGTGAGAGTAATTGCTTTTCCATATACCCACATTCCTCAAAATAAGCTCTTACTGGGGTAGGTCATGTAAAACTTTCATGCTGAAAGTATCAGGGAAATGTCATAACCAAACCATTTGTGATGTATAAGTTGTTGCTATATGGCAAAAAAAAACAAGAAATAAGCTATTCTTCTGTCAAAGGAGATGAGTTCCCAGACATAACAGTGCTTATTGCTAATGCTGATGAGTTATTTAATGACATCACATTATAAGGTAAATTACACAGGAAAAAGCTTTGACCTTTCAAAAAGTCTCCTTAGCTTAGTCCAACTGTCACTGGACCAGTAGCAACAGCAATATCTCTTACTGCTACTTTTTTAAAACTCAACCAAAACAACAGTTTTCTAGTTCCCATACGTCTTAATTTTCCAATATGCTGCAAAATCCTGTATTCATACTGCACTGTTGCTTTGTAGAATCAATTACATGAAAGCACAGGTTTGTAAAACCTGTTTAATAGACCTTGAGGATTCCTAGCATCATGGAAAACACAGTGTAAGTTTAGATTACCGGTGCATAAAGCAATTTGACATCCTTGTTTTGAGAAAGACAATGCAGCTTGGAGAACAAGTAGAGGAAACATGAAACCTGGAGAATATGTCTCCCATGTCTTCCAGGCTGGCCAAGTCATGTAGAGCTTTCCACAGGTGCTCACTTTTGAGCTTACAGTCACAAAACTCACATTTCATTTCCACAACATGTCTAAAATTATGACTACAATGCAGTCAATATAAAACCAAACTGTAGTGTCAGCAACAACATAGTAAAAATGCACATTGTTTAAATGCTTTAATACCTTAGAATCAGATTCAAATCTTTATTGTTCTGAAAGTAAATGATTTTTCAAGCCCTTATTTTTTAGAAAAAGCTTTAGAATGTGAATTCTAAAGACTTGTATTGGACTAAAGTACTGGTGCATTGAAAGAACTCAGAAACAAACCCTAGCACTCTAAATTATTTATGTAAACTAGATTTAATATTCAGTGATAGCTTAGCTGATTCCATTAAAACCTTTTGTTACCTCAAGCTCCCAAAAATTTGCTTTTAATTCTCATCTCTTAAAATCAACATTGCATTTAACCTGGAATTTGGAGGTGTTTACATTTAACACAGTTGATCTGTTCACAAACAAGGTGAAAGTGAAGAACCAACAACAAAGGGCAATGGATGGAACTACACTGATTTTTTAGCTATAATGCCATTAGTTGCTAAGGGGTTCCAACTCTCCCCGTTCACTATCACCCCAGTACTTTTCAGATGAAGTAACAAGGAAGGATTGGAATTGATGGTTGGTTCTGTTTGGGGTTTTTTTCCACAGAAAAGACACTGATGATCTCACAGATATTGCCTCAAGGCCACTTAAATGACACACAACTCAGTAGCAGTCTGTAGAAGACTAATAAGACACAGAACAGCTTAAAACTTGAATTCTTCAAAACAGGAGGCAACTGTATTTTGTTGTAGTTACAGCTTTCTCCAGATGGTTGAGATTCATATAGTTGACAAAACACTTCTGTTCCTTGGAATTCTTCAACATTTTGAGACAAAGTACTCCAGATTCTTTGCAGTAATTTATTATCATTATTAGTCCTCAGAAAATTCAAACGTTAATTAAGAAAACCACCACCCAGACCTCCTAGTTCGGTATCTTTTGCTTATTTCAAAAAGGTACTTGCATATGTCCAGTACCAAAAAAGAGAAGGACAAAATAGGAGACCAGTACAATGCAAAGTTTGTTTCAAACTTTCTTAGAAATTACTTTCTGGCAGCCTTAAGCAGAGCTGTTAACTGTCAATTCAGTATTGCATTTGACTTCCTTAGACCAGATTTAGCATTGGAACTGAATGAAGCAAAGCACAGAAGATTTCCACAACAGAGCCTCACAGGCTTTTATGTTTAGATCACAGGAGGCTGATTTACAATTCTGAGGATGAAGACAGAGGTGAAGAAACCAGGAGGGCTTTAAGTGCAGTGCTGAGATGTGACAGATCTGATTTCAGCTATGAATTCCACCAAATAAAAACAAAGCCAACGGCACTGTCATAAACATTCCTTCCTTTTCCCCAACTACTTGTAACACTAGCACTACATTAAAGTAAAATAAAAAAACAAAGCAAAAAAATCAAAACATAAACCCATGCAGAGAAAACCAAAAACAACCAAACAAAACACTTATGTGGGGCACAATCACACAGTATATGTAGTAAACCCCCTAGTCTGGTACGGCCCTCGGACTACAACCCATGACAGATCTGTGTTGTTGGTGATGAAACTGCTACCCATACTCCAAAGGAGATCAAAAGAGACTTCAGAGCCTTGGGATGGCTGGTAAGGTGATCTGGGGCACAGGTTATTTTCTCTTCTCTCCTTCCAGTTGAGTGCAGTGACATTAGAAGAAACATTAGTGGATCCAGTCCATCAGTACATGGCTCCATGACTGGTGTTGACATGGTTTGGGAGTTTTTGATAACGGGATGGCCTACAGGGCGCCAGGTTTGCTGGAAACAGGTGGGATTCACCTTACTCAAAGAGGGAAGAGCACCTCTGCTCAGGAGCTAGCAGGGCGCATTGACAGAGCTTTAAACTAGACATGATGGGGGAGGGAGATGGTATCAAGCTTGCCCATGACAAGTTGGACCATGCAGTCTTGAAAAACTTTTGCAGACATCAGTCATCAGTGTGTGTTTGCAAAATCAGCTTGTAGGAAAGCTCCCACAAAGGCTGCCGCACCACACAGCTCACATAAAATCATTTTTTGTTTAAGCTACATATCTAATGCATAAATTACCTATAAAGCGTTAACCTGAATACTCTCAAGGGAATGGTAATTACAGATACAAAGCCTTCAATCTCAATTAGACTGAATATAGAAACAGTAAGTGGTGAATAACTTTCTATAAACAAAAATCTGCCACCGTTAATGAGATCAAGATTTGTTATTGTTACTTGCACATTGGGGCAAAGAAATAATTAGAAAATGGAGATTTATCTAATAAGGATTCAGCTGCACTCAAAGTATGAGTGTTTAACACTTAATGGGTCTGCAGGGTTGCCACAGTGATGGAATCTGAAAGCGATCTGAATGTTTCCATAAATCAGAAGCTGGTCTAGATTTCACTGAAGAAAACTTAAGAGGTTAAGAAATCAGCACATACTTTGAGAAGAGGAACCAGATGTTATCTGGCTTCAAAGCTGCACAGTCATACAGCCACTTTCTCATCACACCCCCCTCATCCATAATGATAAACCCACTCCTGATTTTAATCATGTAACATTCCACTACAGCTGTCAGGGAGTATCGAACTGCCTTCATTGCACAAACAAAGAAATGAAACACTTCCCTGAATTAATCTTGTATGTGCTGCAAAGTGAGACTAAAACAAAAATCAGAGGATCATTCCTATGAATAAAAGCAGTAAAAAAGTGGGTTCCTTCACACTTCATTTTTAAGAAAAAATTGTACCAGTGAAAAAAAACCCAACCCATACTGTTCTTTAGAAATTCATATTATTGTTACCATATAGATCATACAGAAACCCAGAAAGAAAACTTGCACCGTAAGAGAATACTCTTACTCTACAAAATACCATTCACTTACTTGCCCCAAGAGAAGATACAGGTCTGAATCCTTTACATGAACTGTCTTTAGAAAGGGAGAATTCATATTTCCTTATGCTCTCCCATTAACTGAGTTTCTATACTTTATTACATGAATCACTGAAAGATTAAAGTCAATTTATCACTACTGTATCAGCTATAAGTTATTAAACAATGAAGAGCCCATCAGAGGTAATACAAAAGAAGCCCATTTTAATTTACTCTGGCTTCCCTTGTAAAACACTTGTATCCTCAGAATTTATTTTAATGAGTCCTTTGAAATATAATTCAAAAAGCAATTTTTTATTACTGACTATTGCACATTAAAAATAAGATAAAGGAAACTTAAAACAGAAGTTATAAAAAGTTGGGACTTCAGTGGAAAACTCATCCTTACATAATTCTGATGCCCAGAATATCACAAGTTTCAAAGAAAGTTCCCAGCCAAATTCATACCATAACTAACTTGCAAGTCAGCCTACCTACTTCTCAAACTCTGTTCAAACACCCACAACTCCACAGCATATTAGCATGGACTACAACCCTTTGTTATCTGGTGAACAGGCAGCAGCTGTAATTAGTTAAAACTCAGCTAACTACCCAGGACTTGGAAGGTTTTCCAGGTGCCTTAAAACCAAACATAGCAGTCCTTCTGTGTAGCAGAACAGAGAAATGGTGGGGGGAAGAGAAGGAGGGAAGAACAGCTCTAGTTTGAAACTTCTCTAGTTATAGTAGCTCTTAGTTAAGAGCCGTTTGTACATCTGTGTATACATATCATATATATTTATATAATTAATGCAACATGGTTTTGGTTTTGTTTTTTAAGCATACCTGACTTGCATTTCCTACTATTTTTTACTTCTTATCAAAAGTGGTGACTGCGTCTTCTGACATGCATATTTTGATGCATACCTTATTCATATAAATGAATAGGGAAGATTACTTAGAACTTCCTCATGTGTTGCAGTTCTTGCTATAGCATTGAATCATAGGACACATTTCTTCTCTTTTCCAAATTCTCAGAAAAATGCAATCAAGAATAGTATGAACAAATGACATGCAATATTTCTGCTACTGCTAAGTCCTACAAAACAATGTAGGGAAATGTTGGCGGAATAGTAGACAAATAGCAAACCCAAAGGCATTTCATGGGTTCCTATCAGACGCAAAAGCACAAGGCTTTCTTTTGGAAAGTATTTGGAAAGATGGAACAGGAACTACGGCCAAAATGTAGACAAACCATTTTTCATTCACACATTCCACATGAAATCTTAACTCATTTCTTTCATCCATCCATCCTTTTTCATTCACTTTTTACAAACATTTAGGCAATCAAGTTTTTATTCTATAAAGGTCCACAGAATAGCAATTTCAAAGAAGCCTGGGTTAATACTCAAGAGATATTTGATGCAAACTCCCCTCTGTATGAAAAAAATGAAGATGCTCAAATAGTTGGGGAACAGAAGCAAGAACAGAAAGGGTCTTATTTTTTGAATTCCTTAGTTTCATTTTAGTTACTGTAACTGAACAGAAGTGAACTCCTAGCAGTTGTTCATATATAACTCCCAGTTATATAGAACTAGCAGTTCTATAGAATGCTTTGTAGTTAATCCATATAATTGAAATTATATGAAAATGAGTTTAAAATATTAATTTAAAAATACATTATATTGAAAAAGCAATGCTCTGATGCTCATCCAAATATTCAAATCTTAATAAGCTCAAAGAAGATGAAATAGAATTATTTCATTTATCTGAATTCCCATAATCATATTAAATAATTTTCATTCAATAATTTTCTTTGTTCTATACCAATCCTAAAAGATTCCACAGACCAGACCCTAACATGAAGCCAGAAGGAACACTCCCACTGAATGAAGAGGAGGAAAGATCAGAAGACCCCTGACAAAGTGTATGTACAGAAAAGGCAAAATAAATATTAGAGGTACTAAACAATCAGAGGCAACGGATATTTTATATGTGGTTTCACCTCTATGAAAGAGTTGCATAATAAAACAATGACACCTGAAAGTAGCTTTCTAATTCTGGATTCAAAGGTATTCATCGAGGTGCAGATGACAGAAAGCTGTCTTGGCCATGTAATGGAATAGGTACCCTAGAGGTAGCAAGAAGATGCTTGGTGTTATTCTGAACTGTGACTAGCTTTTAATACAATCAAAGTCACAGCACTTCAATTTTATTGATGCAAGCAACATCAGGGCCCTTGCAGACATACCTGACATATGCAGCACTACTCCTGACAGCTATTGTCACTGAGTAGTAGCAGCCCAAGAGGACTGGGAGAAATGAAACTGAATTTCAAACATCTGGTACCTAGTTCTGTTTAATTTGAGTTTAAACACAAAGAATCCCACAAACTCCAGGCGAGCGTTATCGTTGTTCTATAATTGTACTTCTAAAGAACAGGCTTTGGAAAGGCATTGGATAACCACAAACAGGAGATTCAGTCAAAATACCTTTATCTGCCAGCATTTTTAAGATGAGACACTATGAACTATGTCCATCTTTTGCTGAAGGTGTCGATATAGCACTTGCAGAAATAAGAATGGATTTTTTTTTTCTACTGAATAATGAAGAAGTCAGTAAAGCACTCATAAATTGCTGAATACAAATCACTGCTGCCTGAGGCTACAATAGATTAAATTTCTGCCTTTCAAAGACAGGGTTTTTCCCTTCTCTCACCTCTCCTCCCACTCCTCCACCTTTCAGCATAGAAGTATCACAGGACACATCTTTTTTGTTAGTGGTACTGCATAAGGAAGAGATGTAGTACTGTAGTAAATGTAATCCTTGCTCCTCCAATTCAATCTGCTGTCTTAATTATACAAGCACTTCAGCAGAGGAGGACAGTAAGGTCCTCAAGTGTAGCATATTACCTTAATACCTACTAAAATCTGTTAGCTATATTTACTATCACCTATGCTGGTTTGTTCTTCAGCAGTCTGTGCACATGTATGTTAGACACATACTAGTGATCTGACAAGGCAAAAATTGGAAGAAAAATAAACACAGTTGCAAAGTCTTATAATATTTTTCCTTTATTCAAAAAGGAAGCATTCAAATGGAGTAAAAACATAAGGTGTAAGCATCTGAGATTGCTCTCAACAGAAGTCATTGACAAAGAGCAATCAAATGAAGACAGATTATATGCATATGGAAAACAATGGCATCCAAAGCAAGAAAAGGAAACCACAAAACCAAATCTGAGAGAATACAGCATATAGAACCAGTCACACCTATTGGGAACCCATGCTCAACAAAGCATATAGATAACAAGCCAAGAAAAAGGGTAATCTCTCAATGTCTATAGTTCTGTAACAGCCAAGAAAAGAGAATACAAGGAATATGGTAATATTTCTTGGCATAATAGACAACTAATTGTAGAGGAAACTGGAACATTTTGTTCTTTTTGAATAGGCATACCACTGAGAAGTGAGTGTCTTTCAGAAACACTACATCCTTTTAGGGTACAGCAAATAACAAAGCTTTTGAAGTATTCACACTGTGTCACATCTTATCCTCAAAATCAAGGCAAAACAAAATACCTCATGAGAGAAAGGAAAAAAGGTGACTGAACTGTGATGTCCTCGGGCCATCATCCCTTGCTTAAGAAGTGAAGAAAACAAATGAAACTTATTGCCAGGACCTGGTTTGTTGAGGATCAGTCCAGTGTGAATTTGAAGCAGTCTGACTTTCATAGAACCACAGAATTGTAGAATAGTTAGGGTTGGAAAGAACCTGAAGATCACCTAGTTCCAACCCCCCTGCCATGGGCAGGGACGCCTCCACTAAACTCGATTCAGTCAAAAGTGACCTGAATACAGGCTACATTGCATTAAAGAACCACTACCATGGTCTGTTTACTGAGCTTCCTGACTTCTGCAGAAAGACAAGCTAATAATAACATTTGACAAGATTACAGAAGCAGCCCCGCAATTCTCCAACATTAAAAAGTAGTTCCAAATAACAGACGGAAACTTTCAAAAAGACAAAAGACACTGCAATCTACATGAAGTAAGTGACCAATATATTGACGTTTCTGTTCTTTTTCCCTCAATTATCATTGCTGGCACTGCCAGTGTAACTCTTTGCACCCACAACATTCCTGCCTGACAGCGTCCTGCGTCACAATAGTGTTTTTCTTTGAATCTCAGAACACCTTTAGCCCTACATAAAGGAGAAATCGTGATGTTCTCACCAAACACATTAAAGCTGTCCCCTTGCTTCAAAGCTACATCAGAAGGAAAGCCCTGGGAGAAACTAGGCAGTGGATAAGGTCACATTTGTCCAAGATTCAGCTGACAGAATGAGCCACAGGCAGTGTGGAGAACTGTGCTCACCATTTTACTTCAGTGGTGATATACGAAAATTGCAGTAGCCTAAGATTTGTGATGTTTATTTCCATTTATTGGGTAGGTAAAAAACCCTCATTGTAAAGCTAAATAAAGCTTCCCTTACTTTCTGAATGCACGTGGAAGACTCTGCAACCCTCTTGGTGTCATTTTTCCTCACAATGACACTTAATTTTCAAAGTCCTTGGTCCACAGACTTCAAGCGCAACAAAACATCCCGTTGTTCTTGAAAGTATTCAGGCATTAACACTCACACTGTTAAAGTATTTTATGTATAAAAGCCATTGTGTCTCACACTTGGGAAAACAAGGAAGTCTAATCACTTTTGGGAGCAGATACCACTGATCAGGCAGAGAGTAACAGAAAGTCTCATAAATACTTACATGCCTGGAGAAAAAAAACAACAAAAGATAGACCCTTAAAAAAATCTATTAATCATAAAAAGGATATGTCTCTATCTAGACACTGTAATCACAATGCTTATCTTGGAATCACATAGCACTGAAGCACAGTAACAACACTCCCCGAAAGGCTGATACAAGGATGAAGTAAGACAAACATCCAATAATCACTGCTGAATAATGTTATGGAAAGATCAACAAGTTAGTGATACGTTCAAGAAGATTTGCGTGCCTATGTGTACATGTAAACCCATACCAATGTGTCTTCAAATATACAAAACTAAAACTTCTGTGGGTAATTTGTTTTTCTGGGGAATGATTGTATTTGACAGGGAAAAAACCCACAAGTTTTCCTGCAAATTCTGAAGGGAAAAGAAAACTTATAAAAATTCTGCAGGCTGAACAAAATATTTAATTCCAAGGAAGCTGACCTCCAGGACAGCTGGCAATACCAGCATGGAGAATACACTGTATTTCTTGCTAGAATGATACGTATATCCAGGAATAAAAATGCTGTCTACATGTCCATAAATTAAACCCCATTAGATCACTGTAGCCAGAACTGCATTGTTTTCTCGTTGCAAACTGAGACATTAAATAGCCCTATTCCTTTGATGTCATTGAGATTTCTGTGGTACAAAGAACCACAACATATATCTTACCTCCTGAGCTACAAAAATGAATGGAATTGATCCAGCAAGTAGCTGCAAAATGACAAAGGACATGTAAGAAAATCTGGGTGTGGAAAATTGTGCCAGGAGTGCAAGTAAACTTACATGCCTCATCTGCACAGAGACAGTAGTTATGCTGCAGGGCAGACACAATCCAGTGAATACATATGAAATTTAAAGCCCCCTTGTCAACTCCCTCCTTCTGTCTCGCTGGAGTATTGCTTTGTCCAAGTATTTGGAGAGCTGACCTGAACAAAAAGTGTGAGCTGAGGCTGTCACATGGATTTGCTACAGAGACAGAAATCCTTTTCTAACATCTGAAGAAAAGCTCTTGCTGTTCCTGCACAAAATGCCATAATGAATGCAGGGCATCGCTCTCCTACCAGCTCATCAGTCTATTCCTCCCGCTTCCTTTGACCTCTTTATCAAATCTCCTGTTTGTAGTTCAGCATACTTTCTCCCATCAAATCCCCTGTTTGTAGTTCAGCATACTTTCTCCCACATGCACACCTTTCACTGCAAGATCTATTTAATGACTATCAAGTTGTCCCTCTGATCCTGACACGCTTAAAATCAAATTGATGACATCCTAATCACACAGATAGCAAGATAGCAAGAAAGGAGAAAGTTAATGTCAAATGTCTTTTAATTAAAGGCACAACATAAACTGCTTTCACAAAGATTTTCAATCTACAAAGGAAAGAAACAAAGCACAGTGGCACATTTCCATTTGCACACTTTTGTGCCACCAAATAAGCCCCAGATCGAAGTCACCCAACATTCCCTCCATCTCCCTATACATAATCAGAGCTATTTCTGTTACATTGCAAAATAATTTATTCTCAGGTGACAATATAATGAATTAGGATTCAGCCTGAGACACATTTGTACAGCAGAAACATAGTGTCATGGTTTAAGCCCAGCCAGTAACTCAGAACCACGCAGCCACTTGCTCACTACTACCCTTTTCTTCCTCCTCCTGCTCCCCCAGGGATGGGGAGGAGAAGCGAAAGAATATAACTCCCATGGGATAAGAACAGTCCAGTAACTACGGTATAACACAAACCACTGCTGCTACCACCCGTAATAATAAGGGAAATAACAAGGGAAGAGAATACAACCACTCACCACCCACCGACCAATACCCAGCCTGACCTGAGCAGCAATCTGGGCCTTCTGGGTGACTCCCTCCAGTTTCTACACCGGGCATGACGTGCTGTTGTACGGAATACCTCTTCGGTCAGTTTGGGTCAGGTGTCCCGGCTCTGCTTCCTCCCGACTTCACCTCCTCCCTGGCAGAACATGAGACTGAAAAGTCCTTGGTCAGAGTAAACATTACTGAGCAACAACTGAAAACATCGGTGTTATCAGCACTGCTCCCAGGCTACAGGCGAAAACACAGCACTGCAACAGGTACTGAGAAGGAGAAAAATGACTGCTACTGCTGAACCCAGGACACATAGCCTCTAGAAAAAAGGGCATTTCTAATAGGCACCTTCTCAAGTACAATAGCTTCAGTGGTGATGCTATAGTAGTTTATAAAAATAATTCTATGAATTGTGTCTTAAAATTTCAAACTAAAGCAAGATGCATAAGTCATACATACACATGCTCACACTACTGAGACACCTGCTATCTATCATACTGAATCCTTGATTCTGAAAGTTTGTAGAGAGAGGAAATATTAAAACTTTCTTTAATTATCTTTATATCATGTAAAATTAACCCCACGTTATCTGGCTTCTTCCTTCCATTAATGTGGCTTGTGTTATCCTTCCACATTCTCAGGAGAGCTGAACTTTCTATGAAGATTTATGCTATACTCACTTCACTGCATATTAATGTAGAAGACATTACTTTGAGCTCCAGGAATTTACACTGTCAAATGATATTAAATCCATGCATTGTCTCTGCAGCTATGCTGACATGTTCGCTTCAGAACTTCTGTAACTTTAGCCATGGTTGATAGTAGGGCTTCATGCCAGAATTTTGACTGAGGTATGCAGCCACTTTAACAACCTATATATATATGCATACCTTAGAAGAATGCACATACAAACCCACTGCTTCTTCCTAAGACACTTTGATGGCTTCTATGGCAACACTAGAGCAGTTAGCAAGTTTTACTTTGAAATACTATCTTTTGAGAATTATAAGACCTTCTTATTTTGACATACTAATTATATTGTTTAATGTAATGTATTCATCTGTAAATATGGGTCTTCAAGACCACTAACATTCTTACATTCTTACAGATCTAGCTCTACTTTTCTAAGGGAAACATCCTGAAACCCCTTAAAAAATTATAAAGGATAATTTATGGGATAAGAAAAACACATTGATTATATATTCCCTATGTCTTCTAGCTCAAATAAGCAAGGAAACACAGAGAATAAAGTAAGCATAGTCTGCGCAGAGATTTAACAGGTCCTCTCCCCCTGCTGATGTAAGCGCCCGAGCACTTACCAAGCTTGACTTCCCTTTCAACACTACAAAAATTTGATTTAGGAAAGGAAAATACACACAAGTTGCTAAACTCTAAAAAGTGTACAGAAGCTTTTCTTCTTCAGGATGCACCTCTGATATTGCAGTAACTGCATACACAGATGGAAATTATATGTGTGTACATTTGTTCAGGGGTTACGAGAACACTTGAGAAAGGACTGTGTTCCTGAAGATTACCCAGAGATCTTTAAAAATCTTGGAAAAGAAGATCTTTCTCAGAAGCTCATCACCCAGCAAAATGCCTGCCATGAAAGCTATCTTACTTGAGTTGAAGGTACCTTGATGGTATTAAATCCTACAACACTGCAGATTCCCAGCTTAACACCCGAAGTAGCAAAGCTAGCAATTATGAAACAGGCCAAAGAGAATCTAGAATCTAAAGGTCCTGTCTAATCTTACATTTACTATTTGCAATTAATAGCACAACTTGAGATATTTATCATGTTTGTATAGTTTTAATATTTCTTGCTTAATATTTGTTGTTCTATTCAGTACCAACAATTTAATGTTAGTAATCTTCTGTTCCCACATAAGATATTTGATTTAAAGTCACAGAGTGAACATTCCTTTCCCAACGATTCCCAAGGAAAAAGAGGCAGGCTATCTGCAAACACATGACAAAGAATGAGGCCGATCGAAGTGGTGCAACGAAGCACTTGCACTTACCACACATATTAGGAGCAACAACATTTTTGCTTAGATTTTATATTACTCAAAGTAAGTATCGTGAGCGTATTACCACATCCCTCCCCTTTGACAACATCCTTTTATCATACCTTTAACACAGTGAAACTCTTCCTGTTAGAGAACAGCAGAACTCTGAAGTGCTCTGTGTAGGTAAATCAGCTGCATGCACCATCTTGAGTCAGTCTTGTCTTCTCCTTTTATAGCCCTTTCCTTTAAAACATTCCTTTTTACACTTTTCTCTTTCTCCACTAACTCAAAAGACTAATACTGCCAACATCTTTGTAAAGCATCCAGCATCAAAACATGGCCAGATTCACAGGTGTTTCTGGCTCTCTCTATATCTATGTGATCCATGCATAAAAGCACTTACCTAGTGAACATGCAAGGCATCGATCCTGCACACACATGTTTGGTGGATTCTAGTAATTTCAGTGGAAACGGCACATATAGGCAATTTTACATTCAGAAGTCTACAGTACCTGAATCAGAAATTGCACTTGGATCAGCTGAGAAATCTTTTTTTTTTTGATGATTAGACCATAATTCAGAAAGATACTGAATGATGAAGAGATTTCTTCGCATGTTAAAAATTCATCTTTAATTAAGTGGCTTTTCAAGTTGCTAGGCAAGATTGCAAGCCAGCTATTATCTGCATCTCCACCTGTCAGTATGATACTCATTTAGCTTCCTACGGCCACAAACTGTTTACTGGCTATTTGTCTTACCTCAGGAGTAGCAAACCAAATCAAAGATGAATACATATCTCCAAAACGACAGCAGCATCTTCCAAGTACTTTAAAGCTACATATTTGATTTTAAATAGCATACTGGATTTCTTGACAATCCTATTTGCTTTTTTTTTTTCACAGTTCATATCTATTGTGCAAGAATCTTCAGAAAGGGCTGGTATAAAAAAGCATACCACCTCTCCTCCTGTTATTTATAAGGGAAAGCTTAGCCACTGTAATCCTCTTCGTTACAGAGATTCTAAAACAAGTACTCTCATACTCTCCCCTTTGTTGATCATTATGCATGTTTATTTTGTTTTGACTTTGAAGTGGAAAGAAAGAAATCAGGTGTCTAAGATCTAATTTAACCAGTCTGCCATTTACTAACTTTGACCCTTCTGGTAGACACAGGCAGTAACTTACTCCACACAATCATGATGCTTTGGTGACTTCTTTCACCTAATGGAAGAAATCATGAAACTGCCTCCCTCTCTTCAAATCCACAAGGACCTAGGTACACATTGTGTCAGGAGGAAAGGATTGGACATGTTATGCTTCTCTCCATTTTGCATTCTTATCCAACTTTTAAATACTTTTTATGCTGCCCTGATTGTGATTCATCAGAGAACTGGACATCCTGCAAAACAAATACACTGAATAACTTGTCCCAGGGAAAGCACTATTGCTTCCTCCAACTCTACTATTTCCCCAAAGGCTAACTGTACCCTATGCTCAGAATATAGCTACTCCCTCTTCTTTCTCAACTAACTGGCATATCAGAAACAATATTTTGTTAAGCAATGGCTTATATGCGTGGACAGTTCCCAGTACTCAGCTAATGCTAATTGCATTTACAACTAAGAGTGTGCCTCATGGCAGTTCTTTCCAATCAGCAGACAGTCCCAGCCTGTCACTCCAAATAACCTGTTTGTGTGACTGTGTTCAAAATACTGATCTTTTCTGTTCAGACAACCACACTGACTTTATGACTTGTTACTCTCCGGAGCACAGCCAGATCTCTGGTACTACATCTTCTACAGCTTTTCAAAACAATTTGCAGTATTTCAAAAGAAATATTCTGCCAATTCCTCCCGTGGCTACTAAAAGTGCGAAAGAGCATCATCTGGCCCCAGAAGACACCTTCTTAACATGTACCTTCTTACAG
The DNA here is from genome assembly GCA_025448015.1 of Bolborhynchus lineola. Lineage (NCBI taxonomy): Eukaryota > Metazoa > Chordata > Aves > Psittaciformes > Psittacidae > Bolborhynchus > Bolborhynchus lineola. Next base: position 13,234 of record JAOEHX010046486.1, on the reverse strand, counting down.
AGGAGGCTAACATATGAATCTTGACAGAAGCTGCCTGGTCTAAGGTTCTACCTTTTAAGAGGAGGGCTCCTGAGAAGAACAACTTGCAGGCTAAAATAGTCTTAGAGAATTTCTACAATGCCCTTTTTAATCAGACTATCCCCATGCCTTAGATAAATAAATAACACCACTACAATCAGTATTTGAACGTTCTCCCTGGATTTTATTCCTGTCTCAATCAGTTTCCTGTTGCACAGATGAACTTTGCGAGTTTTCATGAAAACCATCCCAATATGGCTGTTGCTGTAACACTGTGTTTCTCTCCTTGACTCCATGGTATATCATTTCAGGCCAAAAGGGAGCAGTCCTTCCATCCTGTTGTTTTGCAGGGAAGGAGCATGCACAGACTGATCAAAGCATACTTATTGATTAAATAAAAATGAAAACAAAAATGCCAGGTCTAGATATTGCTACTGCAGGAAAGTAAATGCCAGCTTATATGCACAGCCTCTTTATGTCTCAAAAATAGCCTTCTCCTTCATAAGCAGTGCCATTGATTGATGGTATTCAGGCAAATGTCTAAGAACATTTTGTTCAGTAATTATTGTAGGCTTGAGCACACAGACTATAGAAGAAAAATCTATTTTAAACTCAAAATCCAGTGTGTCCTTCACTGCAGGCACGGCTGTGACTAACAGGGATGTCATGCTTGTTATGTTTCCCAGATGCAGAAGCTCAAAATGAACTATTGAGCTCATTAGAAGACACAAAGCAAGGGACAGCATCAAACAGTCATAGCAACAAATTACCGGGATCAAGGCACACTAGCTAACTACAAATTGAAGTGGGAAAGAAAAGATTGAGCATAAGACCTATGATAATCATTCACAACAAACCCAGAAGTCGAACAGCCTGATTATTGATGGTCTTCAAACTGCCAAGAATGAATACACCAAAATGCTAGTGCACCTTGGTGGCTGACTGGTGAGAAAACGATTGCTCTTATAAACCAGACAAAATGCATGCAATAGGCAAGTACTGCAGCCAGAGAGCTGATTCCAGTTCTTGCCAAGGGAAAACTTGCTGTGGCTAGAAATCATGCTTCTCTAAGAAATCTTCCACGTCAGTGATGCACCTCCACCCCCCAAGCGTACTGCTGCACTTTAGTGACTTTAGGAGATTTTTAGTTCTACTGGCCAAAGAGGATTCAATAGAATTTTTCTACAGTTTACCTAGAGCCACATGCTTTCCTAGAGTGCAATGAGTGGCAAATAAGAACAGAGAGTTGCTCCTGATTTTCTTTTGTACAAAACTGTTCTCTTCTCATTCTGCTATCTGCACCGCAATAGATCTTGTGTTCTGTTATTTAAACTGTAGATCAATGCTCAGTAGAGCTACACAACATTTTCATTAAAATAAGAGAATTAACTGGGCTCAGGATTTGGGCACAGAATTTTCTATCCATCTTGCTTTACTTATAAATCCTTTTTTTGTTTCTGCTCTTCTTTCTTTTTTTTGAGTCTTGCATCTTATAAATGATTCTTCTGGGTTTCCTGATTTAACTCTCATGATCCTATGGCATCTTAAATACGAAACAGACCTATGTTTTGAGTGAGGCTGGATTTCTATCTCTACCTTTCTCTCAAAACCCAAAAGTGATAGGTAGGACTTACAGGCGTTATAATCCACCAATCTCAGTCTTTTGGCTATGTTTGGAAAATAAGTATTTGCTTTATGCAACAAAAGGGTGGTCAGTCAGCAGAACAAGCTCCCTAGAGAAGTGGTCACAGCACCAAGCACTCAAGAAGAGTTCAAGCAACACCTCTGGATCTAATTAGAGAAGCAGAATAAAGTCAATTCAACTTTTAACAAAGAAATACAACTGAGTGAATCACACCAGCACTCCATCAGAGCCTCCTTTGTTTCTGGGCACATTTTCAGTGCCCATCTATTATAGTTAAAAACTTCAGTTTCTTAGATGAAATAACTTTGCTCAGCAAAGTGCTAAATTTCATATGGACTTCTCGTGAAACTTTAAACTCCTAAAGAAATAGAATCTTCATTATAGGAAAGTCTTCAGGTTAAGAGGTTTGCCAACAGACATTCAGGGTCAACTTCAATGCACAATCAAACACCTGCTCTTTGCAGAAGTTGCCAAATAACAGAGGCCACATTAAAAAAATGGAAAAGAAACCCAGATGGATCTGAGTACAAAGAACATGTTTCTTTCATCTGAGATTTTAAACCTCAGAGTTAGCTTCCTGAACACACTAAGATCAAAGAAAGAAAATTTTACAGGTAGCTATTAGGAATCTCCAAAAGAAGAGGGTAAAGAATAAAATCCATTTTTTCCTGTATTAGTTTTATTTTAAAGTACCCCACTATACTAGAAAAGAGGTCAGTAATGTACCGTGACTCATTTTTCTTGGAAGCGTCTTCACAGTAAAGCAGGAAAGCTCTTTATGAATTATCTCCCTTTGAAAAGACTTGAAAGACTTGTTGATATGAAGATGTCAGATGAAAAGAAAAACTATCCAATCTATTTTATTGCACATCGGTTATCTTTTCAGTGGGCTAGGCTGTGCACACTCATGAGCCGCAGGTCAAAGACACCTGGATAAATAACTGACATTTTTAAGTCTTATTGAAAGGATATTACTAAAAATCACTATGTCACTTAAAGAATAGGGCATAATCTTAAAATTGCTAAGTAAAAGTTGTAAAATTAGATATCCATTAAATTATGATAATTTACATTTTGACAGTACGTGTTAGCTTTAAGATTGCTATGAAGACCTTTTGTATGCCTTTTTATGCTCTGAGGCTAAATCCCTGTGAAATTATTAAGACTCGACAGTTCTACATAAAATTGAAATAATGGGGTTTGGCATCTGAGAGGTCCTTAATCCTCTTCCATCAATACTGCTGCAATAATTGAAAATGTCGGGCTGAAATGACTGTGAGTCTCCCATGTCTGTCACTTACAATTATAGAAAAGAATTGGTGTGACTATGACACTGTAAGTTCCATATCAGAACTGCAATATTGAAAGCATTATGACTTCAGCATATTCAATTTATTTCAATATAAGGCAAAAGAATAAAAACTGAATCACCTACTCAGAGTCTTTAAGGAAGCCCTACTCTACTATGAGAAAACTGCCCTCTCCTGCAGTACAGGACAAACTGTGGTTTCTAATTCATCACTGTCTATGAAGAATGACATTGATATTCTCACTGAAAAAAGTTGCATCAGATACATATCAGTAACAGAAACCAACAATACCTCATAGCAGCCTTCCAGTGTCTGAAGGGGGCTACAAGGATGCTGGAGAGGGACTCTTCATCAGGGACTGTAGCAATAGGACAAGGGGTGATGGGTTCAAACTGAAACAGGGGAAGTTCAGGTTGATCTAAGGCAGAAGCTCTTTCCTGTGAGGGTGCTGAGGTGCTGGCACAGGGTGCCCACTGTGGCTGCCCCATCACTGGCAGTGTTTAAGGCCAGGTTGGATGGGGCTTGGAAAACATGGTCTAGTGTGAGGCATCCCTGCCAGTGGCGGGGGGTCAGAACTGTATGACCAGGTTTTTTCCAACCCAAACCATCCTGTGATTCTGTGATTCTATGATATACATGTAGAGACCTCACATGCAACCTTTCCAGAGCAGTGTGCTGTGTGTGTATACATGTAGTTGCTACACATAACTGTAGATATAATTTCCATTAAAAATGATTGCTTATTATTGGCATTATTGGATACTACTGTTATGAGGCTTAAAAAGCCAGTGCAGCTTTTGACGTGTATGAGAGGGGATAAGAAGAGGGAGGAAAGAGGTTATGTTACTATACATTACTTAGCTATGAATTATCCTTAGGATTATTTGTTAGTAAGAATGAGAAGTAAAACAAGAACGTTATTGTAAAATCAGTTGCTTACCCATCCCCACAATATTTCATATATATAGTAGAGGCTTTTCTTAGAGGAAGAAATGATGACTCAAGTGATGACTCAAATTATGACTGGCAATGTCCTGGTCATAATGAGATACCAAAAAGAAATTTCATACGCAGCAACCTGAATCAGGCACTCTGTTCTAATAAATTTAATTTCAATGAGAAAAAGTCAGACTTTATACATGAAAGATGTTGACTCTACTCAGGATGATACTTATTGCTGCAAATACTGCCTGCCATTTAATTGTTATACACAATATTGGAAATGGAAGTCAGGAAAGCACATGATGATTAATCTTTCAGCATCAAGTATATGCTGAAGAGTATTTCTTATTTTCCAGGGACAGTGCATCCATCACCTCTCTGGGCAACCTGTGCCAGTGCTTTACCACCCTCACTATAAAGAATTTTATCCTTACACTCAGCCTGAATTTTCCCTCTTTTAGTTAAAACCCATCATCCCTCATCCTGTTACAGGATAGAGCTGTCAGTGACTTCAAAATTATTATGCAATATACATCAGGCAGTGTCAACTGAAATAAACAGATGTTTTTCACTGACTTCACTGACAAAAGAATGCAACATTCTCAAATCCCATGGTCAGAATTTTGGCCCTGAAAACATAACTAACCGGATCTAATCAATAGGAAGGTCACATAGTTAGTTAATACCTTAACATTTGTACTCTATTCATTTAGTACAGTGTTACTGAATCCTCAGTGCATTGAGAGAGAGGAAAACACTGGTAACTTGTCTATTCAGTTGACTTCCATAACAAATTGTTTGCACAAAAACAGTTCAACTCAAGCAGAAACTGCCCTGCCCCAGCAGATCTTACCATTCTTACCAACTTGTCTTCAATTTCATACTGAACCCTTTCTCCTACCCAAGACACCCCAGTCTATCCTGACCTGTTGGACTGTCGAGCCATTTCTTGATGTATTTTCTGCTCTTTTCAGCTGACATCCATCAGCATTTATGTTCTTCCCTTCCTTCCGGTTTATGGCGACTACGAGTTCCTGAAGGATTATGTCTATCTAGTTCAGTCTGGTCATACTATGATAGAAAAACTGCTTAACATAGAGCATGTAAGCACTTTAGTTGGCTTTTCTCATTTTGGATGATTTTAGTTATTTTAAACTTGTCACCTTATATTGTTTTCATATACCTTTCTCAGGGCAAAAAGCAGACGCTATTTCTGGTTATTTGGTAAATAAATGTGGGTTTATTGTATTTTTTTTTGTTTGTTCTACAGTACAAATGTGATGTGTTTGTGTGAACAACCCATCCATTCAAATTTCTGTTTGGAATTAATTGTCTCTCTTATTCTTATGCATTTGGGTATGAAGGCTGAGGCACTGGCAGTCTACCAGCCTTCTCAATAGATAATTTCCTCTAAATGATGAGCTATTTTTACTTGCATATTTTTATATCATCCAATAGCTTCATTTTTGTTGTTGGCATAAGGAAGTCATTTATTGCATTGTAATGGGACAGTCAGCTTCTTCTCCTTCTCCCCCTCTTTCCATATGCCCTTCTGTATATATACATATATAACTGTTTACTCTCCAAAGTAATTAACCAGACTCATCTTGATATCAAAACTAGGAAACTCCCAAGATACCATTCTTTCTTTATACAGTATGAAATGAAATCAAGTGTTCTAACAACAAGCTTTTTGTGTTGTCAGTCAAAATAAGAAGGCAGTAACAACAACAGTCCATGGAATCTTCCTGAGTAAATCCAGAACATCTAATACTTCCATCTACTAACTTTTGCTCTATGTCCTAAAGGCAGAGCAAAATACTAATAAAGCAGCCTACATCCCCATCCTTGGTCGCAAGTGAAATGATGTGACCTAAAATTGTTTAACAAGCTAATTTGTCTATCTTCTATACAAGCAAATCCAGCTTTTCTTCTATATTCCCCCTCAAGCTTGCAAGGATTTCCCAATAAATACTGTAAAGATATTTTCTGTCCCCCTCTCAAATCCTTTACAGAAGCCCTGCCTCTGGGAAGTCTGCTAAACCCTTGATGCTGATATGCCAGGAAGTAATCTGTCTTTCTAACTGGCACTATTTATTGTTTCTTTACTCTTCAATTTGTCATACCTATCCACCATCTTATGTCTTGGACTTAATTTCTAAATACCTGAGGCAAGGATCATTTATTAACTCTGTTTGTGCACCATCAAGTGCAATGGGTTTATGATCTATGCCAGAGCTGACAAATTAAATAAATAGCCTGGTTTTCCCCTGAGAGTCTCAAACAGTGGTTGTCAAACACTTGCAGAACAAGTACTTGAGTGGAATAAAGTGACTTGGATCAGGAGTGCAAAAAATGAATTCTATGGACATTTCCCTCAAACACTGGAATATTCACATGCCACACCTCTCTTATAAGGAACCAGATGGTCGTGCCCATGCAAAGCAGGTAAACTGAATGTGTATTATCTCCCTTGACCCTTGAGAAGAATATAAAAATAGTTCTGATGAAAGTGATGAAAATCTATTGCACTTTGCTCAGTGGCAACATTCAAGTGGATTCAGTCAGGAGCACTAGCCCTTCTGTCACTACAAGGCTTTGAAATGAGCCCACCTAACATTTAAAGCTTTCAGCTTGCTGCATTTGGAAAATACATTCATGTAACTAGTGAAAAGCTCCTACTGAAGAAGAAAGAGCAATGGTTTTAGAAGAAAGGAGCAGTAAAAGGGAGGAAAAGAGAAAAATGAACTTTTATGGCATCTGAAAGGTTAATTCAATCTGGCGCATCCTAATTATGACACTAGGGCAAATCCTAGATTTTCAGTCACTTTGTACAGAAAATAGGTCAAATTGGACTTGAAAAGCTACCATATTACACTTAATGTATCATAGGCTTCACAGTGAGTTGGTGTATGGTCCTACATATCCTGTCACTTAGTAAACACAATTCAAATACTTAATTTCTGCCAACCTGAAAGACAGTTTGTCAAGGTGAAAGGTTTTTCAATTCAGTGACCAATTTAAGCTTTTTTATTTGCACAAGTAGACCTGCTGGCCTCAGTGTTCATAAAAGGGGGAAAAATGAGTCATCAATCACACAGTTAAAAACATATGTAATTTGGTATATGTAGTTGATATTTACTCGAATTAGAATCATAGAATCATGGAATAGTTAGGGTTGGAAAGGACCTTAAGATCATCTTAGTTTCAACCCCTCTGCCATGGGCAGGGACACCACACCGGCACTGACCTTTTCTCTGGAGAGGATAGGGTCACAGGTCTCATGCATGCAAAGAGAGCTTTTTCAAAGCTTCAAAGTTTCCCCAAAGTTTTCTCCTCATCAAATATCGAAAGAGCTTCCATATTCCTACAATTCAAGCCTGCACACTGTGTTGGCAAAAAGTCAACTGCTTGCAGAAGGATGCAAAAGAAATCATTTTTAATACCATGTATGTGACAAGTTATTATTTTAGTACAGATGCATTTAGTCCAATCCGTAATCACATACAAATTCTGATCTCAGTCAAACTAAGGAAAATATGAAGAAATAAGCAATCTCTTCCAATAAGCTTTTGAATTTTTTGAAGATCTGACCCCAGGTAGATAGATTTTCGTGATCAGTCTTTACAAATCTGAAACCATGTCCAGCCCTTTCTATTTCATCATTCAGTCAAATTTAACCAAATGCAGCTTTCCCCTCTCAGACTGACTACACTTGTGCACTTGTGTGATTGAAACTGAAGAGCATACAATTAACAAAGGACAAAGCGAATGCAAAATTGTAAGACTATGATATTATATTTCCTCAGGAAGATGGAATTCTAAGAGATGGGTAATAGCAGAAAGAACAATCAGTAGAATCAGAAACAGGTTTCCTTTTCCAACTGAATAGAAATCCAGTTGATAAAACCAGATATAAATCAGATAGAAACAGATTATTAAAATCTATTTTTCAATATTCCAGTTTGATTTAAGGCCATTTTCAAAAGGAAGAAGTTTTCTGCACAGGTAGACACACCAAGAAAGAAACAAAAAAGAATGAGTTCCAACATGTATGAAAAATGCTCTAGAACTGTCAGCAGAAAACCACTGCTACTTGGAAGAAGGAAAAGTACAAAGGACTTGTTTTTCATACGGTTTAGTGGTGGTCTTGGCAGTGCTGGGGTAATGGTTGGACTTGATGGTCTTATAGGTCATTTCCAACCTAATTGATTCTATATCAAAGGAAGCACTTTGAGAAGGGGTATCAGCTTCTCGAAAGAAAGAACTCTTCTCAATGCAGGCTGACATGAACCCCTGGAAGAGAAAATTAACCAAATCAAAAGTACTGACATGACAATGGCTGATGTGGTTTCATCTTTATTACCTGCGTTCCATACAACTAAGGAGACACAGCTTCAAACGCAACAAAACTCCTGGGGATTTAAGAATAAATCTGTCTTACTCTGCTCTTTGTGAGAACGGCAGGCCTTAGTCACACCCTCCTGGCACTGAGCTCAGGCTGACAGACCTGTAGCTTCTGAGGTCTTTCCCCCTGCCCTGTTCGTAGAGAGATGTCACATTGTCCAATCTCCAGCCCTCGGGAACCTGCCCACTAGACCAGGACTGCTGATAGACGATGGAGAATGGCTTAGTGAGCTCTTCTACTGGCTCTTTCAGGACTTGGATGAACCCACCTGGCCCCACAGACCTGTGTATGCCTGAGTGGAGCAGGCAGTCACTAACCATTTCTTCCTGGATTACGGGGACTTCAGTCAGATCCCCATCTCTGTCATCTAGCCCAGGAAACTGAATACCCTGAGGATGCGTACCTCAGCTTTTTCCTCATCTTCAGTCACAAGGTTTCCCCTAGCATCCAGTAGATGATGGAGGTTCTCCTTGGCCCTCCTTTTATCGATTATATATTTGTAGAAGTGTTTTTTATTGTCTTTTATAGCAGTGGTCAGACTTAATTCCATCTGTGCCTTTGCCTAATTTCTCCCTACATACCCAAACAACACCTTTGTACTTTTCATGAGGTGACAGTCCCCTCTTCCACAGGTGATAAATCCTGCATGTTCCTGAGTTCCAGCAATATCTTCCTGTTCAGCCAGGCTGCTCTCTTCCCCACCAGTTTAAGTTTTGAGACAAAGGAACCGTCCACTCCTGAGCCTTGTGGATTTCATTCTTGAGGAGAGTTCAGCCTTCCTGGACCCCTGCATCCTTCAGTAATGTTTCTCAACTAATTCTGCCAAACAGTGTCCTAAACAGGCCAAAGTCAGCCCTCCAGAAGCCTAAAGTGGAGGTTTTGCTGACCTTCTTCCTGACTTCTCCAGGGACTGAAAATTCAAACATTTCATGATTGCTTTGCCCCACACAGCCTGCAACAATCACCCACCAGTCCTCTCTTTGCCAACAGCAGATCTAGCCAGGCATCTCCCTTACTTGTCTCACTAACCAGCTGAGTCAGGAAGTTATCTATCTTCCACAGCCTCCAAGAACCTCATGGATTGTTTCTTCTCTGCTGTATTGTACTTCCAGCAGACATCTGGTAGGCTGAAGTCCCCCCTGAGAAGAAGGGCAAGTGATCATGAAACTTCTCCCAGAAGAAAACTTCATCCTTCGCTTCATCCTGGCTGGGTGGTCTATAACAGACTCTTACCAGGATATCTGCTTGGTTAGCCTTTCCCCTGATCTTCACCCACAGACACTCAGCTTTCTTACTCACAACATTCAGTTCAAGGCAGTTGAAGCATTCCCTGCCATACAATGCAACCCCACCACTTCTCTTTCCTTGCCTCTCCCTTCTGAAGAGCCTGTAGCCATCCATTGCAGCACTCCACTCAGGTGACTCATTCCAACAAGCTTCTGTGGTGGTGATTATGTCACGATTTCCCTGTTGCACAATGGTTTCCACCTCCTCCTGTTTGTTGCCCATGCTGAGGGAATTGGCATAGATGCATTTAGGGTTGCCCTGTGGATATGGCATCCAAAAATGCCTCCTATCCCCTGGCTCATGTCTAGTGATACTGGTGTTATATTCCCTTCCCTCTTCCAATCTAGTTCTAAGCACTTGAGATAGACAGTGGCAGAAAGGAGGCTCACTGGCTGTGGAACAGCAGATATAGTATGCAATATTGTACAGCTTGATCATTAGTACCATGATAAAAGCATATGTTGGGCTTCTCAGGCAAATTATCCATAATCATACCTCACAGCTATCCATGTATATCATTTATTCTCATATGCTTGTCATCCAAGCAAAGCAGTTGCTCTCCTGTCTAGACATGTGAATCGCTGTGATAGTCTGTAGCCAAATTACCACCATTGGGCAGGAGATTAATTTGTGGTCACAGCTATTAGGTAATGAAGTAGCAATGGCGTTTTGCAACCACTTTCTGTTTCTCTGCTCACCTCTGTGCAGTCAGATGACTTAAGTAATTTTGCAATCACAGGTTATCTAACCTACGCTTTAAAATGTTATCACGTTCACAAGAAATTATGTCAATGGATATCGATGCAGCACCGCTGGCGTAGCTAATGGACCAGGCTTTTTCTAAAGTAAAGGACTTTGAAATTTTCCAAAGACCAGCAATTTAGAGAAAATTAATAAATGCTTGGTTAGTTTGCATAGATTAATGCTAGAAACCGCATGCGGTATCAAAGTACACCCAGCTATTAGGCCAAACCAGATTTCTCAGGGCTTTATCCTGTCTGGTCTTGAAAACTTTCGGGGATGAAGACTGTACCCCTTCAACTGGGCAAACTAGCTCATTGCTTGACTCCTCATAGCAAAAAATATTTCCCTAAATATATTCTAAACCTGTGTTGCTTCACCCCTGTGAAAAGCCTGACTCCACCTTCTTGATCACTTCATCATGTATGCTGGAACACAGCTATTAATTTTTTCACTCATCTAGGGTACAGATTAGGCTCTCTAGAGTGTAGGCACATATCTGTGCATCTTAAGAGCTCTGATTCGACAACTACCACCTACCAGCGACAGGAAAATCAAACTGCAAGATCTGCTTGGTGGGTGGCACTGAAATTTCCATTTCACCCTGAACAGAGATCACAAGAAATTTCCATGTTACTCTGAACAGAGATGAGGAACAAGGAGTGCTAAAACTAATTAATATTGGAAGTGCCATGCTCATTTTGCAGATCTTACTCAAGCAAATGCTCCCCACTGAAGAACTAATGCATGATTAAGCTCCAAATAAATTTTATAAACACAGAAAGATTCCATTAATAGTTTATATTTAATGGAGGAAGAAGCACGAAAACTGAATTATCAGTGACTTTCCAAAAGCAGAAGAGAAGCATTAGAAGACAGACAGAATATAACATCCAAAAAATTTACACTACAGTTTACTAAAATACACAGGAATTCATGGCTATAATCATGCACAGATCTCAGGAATGAAGGCTCTGAATTAATATCGAGTAAGGATTAGTTAAAGAAAAAAGAAACACAGTGAACAGCAACAGAACTGGAAATACGTCAGTATTGTCAAAGATTGATGTGCATCATTATTATATGGACTACTAGCTCTTGTTTTCCTACTGAGTTTAACATTGCATGTGACCCCATTACACATTAGAGACACTGCAGGTTATACTACTAGGCTTCCCTTTCCCTAATTATTTCCTTGGTTCCCTTCCATAATTATTAAATCACTTATTTGCTTTTGTTCTTTAAACTCCATCACGCAGGCTGAACTGTGCAAAATGACACCCTTGCAGTGAATCAGTAATAAGCACTGCTGTGTTTCATTGTCCAAACACAAAAAGGACACTTGTCTGAAGAACTCCATTAGCATTTAAATACTTCTACCTCATAAAAAGCACCTTCTAGAAGTATTAATTAGACTGCAGTATTATAATACTGCCAAGAATGCGCTTAGTTTAATAACAGCATGTTTTAAGAACTTATTTAATGCAAAAAACTACAGTACAGCTATAGAATTATGATGGGTTATTACCGAACACCATTCTTATATAAACAACAGGTTTACATCCCTAAAATTTCTCTCACACGAGAGTGTCACAAAAGTCTTCTGTGGAGAATTAGGTAGTTATGCATTGCTTTAGTAAATGGCATATGCTGCTCAGGTTATCAGTTTGATATCAATTCATCTGATAGCCAGGAGTTAAATCAAGCAAAGCTGCTAAGGTGAAAACCAATAGCAAAGAGCAGAACAAAAAAAATAAGACATTTATAGTAGAGAGCTTCAAAGCAGTTAAGAGCATTGGCTTGAGCTGTTTGTCAGGGGGAAGCTAGTAGTCTGGCACCGCTCAGGGTATTGGCAAGGTTTCTACTTTTTTGGCTGACAGCCTATAGTGGAAGGAAATCCCAAACCTAAAAATGTACAAGCAACAGAGCTTGTGCTTCTGTCAAACACAGTATAGTTTAAAGAAAGTCTTTGAGATGGGTTTTGAAGACAACTCTTGTCATGTTCATGCTATTCACATCACTACAAAACACCATTTGGAGACCCACTACCAAACTTTTAATGGTAAAGCTTTAATGCTTTCTCTACCAATGTACAGTACAGATTGAAAAATTTAACTGGCGTTTCAGTGTCTGCCTAAACTTCCACGCTTCTTCCGTTTCATTTTCCTAGGAACATCCAGTACCCTTTCCATTTTCCTAGAAATGTCATATTCCAGTTATCTTTTTATGCAAAAGCAGCAAAATTTCTTACACAGGAGAAGTGTTTGCTATAAAATATGCAAATTCCATTAAGAAAGCTAACAAGGGGTGACTTCTCAGTGGATAAAGAACTGGCTGGATGGTCGCACACAAAGAGTTGTGCTCAATATCCAGCTGGAGCCCACTAATGAATGATGTCCCTCAGCGATCAGTGTTGGGTCCCGTCTTGTTCAACATCTTTGTCAGTAACATGGACAGTGGGATTGAGTGCGCCCTCAGCAAGTTTGCTGATGACAGCAAGCTGGGTGGTTCGGCTGATATGTTGGAGGGAAGGAATGCCATCCAGAGAGACTTTGACACGCTTGTGAGGTGGGCTGATGCCAACCTGATGATGTTTAACCATGTGCTTGCAGCCCAGAAAGCCAACCATATCCTGGGCTGCATCAAAAGGAGTGTGACCAGCAGGTAGAAGGAGGTGATCTTGCAGAGGATCCAGTAGAGGGACTCTGCTCTCGTGAGACTTCACTTAGAGTACTGTGTGCAGTTCTGGTGTCCTCAACAGAAAAAGGACATAGAACTGTTGAAACAAGTCCAGGGGAGGGCCACAAAGATGATCATGGGACTGGAGCACCTCCCGTATGAAGATAGGATGAGAAAGTTGGGGCTGTTCAGCCTGGAGAAGAG
>JAOEHX010046485.1:21105-38592 GCA_025448015.1 Bolborhynchus lineola | reverse complement strand
AGGTCTCCACGCAGCCTTCTCTTCCCCAGGCTGAACAGCCCCAACTTCCTAAGCCTATCTTTATACGGAAGGTGCTCCAGTCCAATGATCATTCTCATGGCCCTCCTCTGGACTTGTTCCAACAGTTCCATGTCCTTTTTATGAAGCAGAAAAAGAAGAAGGAGAGGAAGGAGAGTGGGAGGAACAGTGGGACAGGGAGATGGAGGGATGGATGGATGCATCTAAGAGAGCTACTGAGAGTAGGAGAGCAGCTTTGACTGCTGGTGAAGAAAGGCTGGAAGATGGAATAGGATGGGCAGCTTAACACTATAGGAACAGAAATAGAAGAGCTTCTTCAGTACCACAGTGATGTTTGGTGGACATGTCCTGAGCCTGGGGAGGTCCCACCTTGGCTACTGCTGGGAGAAGGAGCAGACAGAGATGAAGACTGTCCTGGCAAGCTCTGTGGCATGTGTTTTCCCTTTCCCTCTGTTGAGAGTGTCCCTGGTGGGGTTCAGGGAGCAGGACCTTCTTGTGTGCTCCTGGGCAGCACCTGGAAGGTGCTTATCAATGCACAACCGTGCTCCAGCCCTGGTGTGCTGCTGCTGCTGCAGCATTGCGGCCATGCTCCTGCAGCAGCATGATGGTTGGGAGGGTAAACAACTAAATCAAACCTTGAGAAATCAAAAGGAAATGTGGTTTTCAAGCAACACAATTATATAAATGTTTTAAAATGAGCTTTAATGTCATATTTCTGTGACCCCCAAAAGGAATTAAATTGCTGTCACACCCACCCATGGAACAAGACTCTATTAGTTACAACTCTCTTTCTTCTGTTTCACTAAATATTATGATTGTCAACAGCATGAAGAGAGCTTTTGTTTGATAAAGAGATAGCCAACTAGTGAGAAGCATTTGCTAAATACTGAGAGTTGAAAGATTGACTTTTTCAAAGCTGTGGTTCTCATGCACTGGAATTAATGGTTTTTCAGGTCTAATGAATATGTAAGATTTCCTGCTGGTGGAAGGATGCTGAGATGTGGTGCTGGCAAAGTGTGTACATTTATGGCCACCCTCTCTGCTATGTCCTGGCTGTGTGCTAGGCACAGCACCACAGAACCACAGTGTACAGGTTGTTAGCTGGAAATGGGAGTGCTAAAAAAGTTCTGTACTCAAATCTGCTCAAGCAAACAGGCTCTTTTCCTTGGTTGTGAAGCCAGAATTCAATTCATACCTGTAAGTGTGCACTAGACTATTTGAGAATATCATCAGGAAGAAAATAACTGTGCATAGTCCCAACTTCTCTTTCCCCATGCAGGCCTCCTTATCACGTGTTTCCAATTCACCTGTTCTCCTGAAAAGTTGGCTAAAGGGACTTGTTTTGTCAACAAAATGGCCAGACTGTCCCTGATCTGAATTACAAGTCCAGTAGACATGGCAACCTGTGGGGCTGGGTTGCGGCTTTCTTCCTGGGAAAGGAGAAATACTGACTTCTTCCTCTCTGAATTTCTCTTCTGCTGAGCTTCTGCCCACTGCTGTACTCTGCAAGCTGCAAAGGAGCGAGGCAGGAGAGAGAGGCAGGGCTTTGCTGTGCCTGCCTCTTGTGGGACACCTGTGGAAGGTGCTGAATCCTCAGAGATACAGGAGCAGCTGTGGCTTGCCCCACAAATAAAAAGTGATGTGAAAGTCTGTTTTTTTTAATGCACCAGATTTATTTCATAGCCTTTTAAGTTAGTTGTCTGTAAGAACATTCTGCTCCACGAAATGAGCTGCATAAGGCATGGTAGCAGGGTGGGTCTGTGACTGCATTTCCCCACGATGTCCTGCTTGCACGAGTGAAGTTCCTTAAGATTCATAAGTTGCTTTCCTGCATCCCTTCTTTCCCATTTTCCCTTTCCTATCACTGTAGCTTATTGATATTGCTGACGTTATTGGAACATTCAGGACCTGATAAAGAAAAAGCTCCATTGTACTGCCCAGAACTAAAATAAGCCCTCAGTGGTACCATCGGCCACTGGTACATTACTTTATGGCAGGGCCTGGTAGCACTGTCCCTCCAGCAAGACCACAGGCAGCAAGCATGCCCGTACTGCCCAGCAGGGCTGCATCGTGCAGACCTGCATGGGAATTCACATGTCTACATGCTTCATTGACTCCAGGTGATTGTATTACATTGATAAATTGATGAGAAAGTCAAAATGTGCAGTAGGGACAACATGAGATGACACTACATTTTCCAGTGTCCTAACTTGTTAAAATAAAAGCATTTGTTCCAGTTGGATTTTTTTTTTTTTACTAAATTAGAAAATAACATAATAAAAACCCCACTTTCGGTTTTCTCTGCAAGGAAGGTCAAAACCTCATTGAAATTACATGAGATAAAGATACTTTCAATCAGTAGAAAAATTCCTGGTTTTAAAGGCAGGAGAGCAATTTGAAGTAAGACAATATAAACTATAAACTTACTTTAATGAGACATTTTGTGACCTTGTGTTCTTCAGAGCTGTGAAGTTAACTGCGTTTCTGGTGGGTGGCTGTACACTGGAAATTAAGGAATATATTGTTGTGGGGGTGAGGGTGCTTGGTTATTGTGATACCTAAGTGATGATTTAAGGTTCATGAGGATGTTTATGTTGCCTTAGAGATTGCTTCCTTGAATTATTTGGTGTTATTCACAAGAATTTGGATTGGGGTTCACATAGGGTTGCTGAAATGTAAAATGCTGAGCTGCAAATCCAACAGTAGGGTATAGACACAGTCACCCATACTTATCCTCTGCTAAATACTTCTGGTTGCTTCATGTGAATCCTGATCAGTTTAGTTCATAAAAACTTCTGTTCATTTAAAAGTCTTCAGAACTAACTCACATGGGCTTTCTTGGATGGGGACTTGATGATGTAATATGTAAATGCGCGAATCCTTATGTTCATTTTTCCTTTAAGAACTTGTCCAAGCCAGCACCCAGCATCTGCTCTTTTGTGTCTGCATGAGCAGTGGTTACCTGCTGGCTCCATCGAGTTGGTGGGCATACCCTGATAACGGGCAGGTATTTCAAACAGTAGATGACCTCTTTTCTCTGGGTGTATTTGCCTTAATTATATGGATTTGTTAGCCTTTAGTGATGCCGGAGAGCAAGGAAATAACAGAAATTAGCTTCCTTCCTTAGTGTTCAGAATATCTCATCATTTTGCAGCCCCTGTGCCAGCTGTGACACTTTTACAGGCTGGGGGACTCCATGGACAGATGAGCACCTGCTAGGGATTGGGGACATGGCCAGGGCCTGACTGAACTCTTTCACACCTTATGGTGCAAACTGAGCTCTGGTTGAGTCAGGTGTTGTGTTCAAAGACAACACTCTCCTGCCCTCCTCTTGAAAAAGTAGAAATCAAAGTCCAGGTGTTGGCTGTGAACTCTTCATTAGCTTGGACTTCCTTTCATCAAGAGGGATACCATATTTCTCCCAGCCCAGGAGAAATGACCTGACATAGCTGAAGTAGATGCTGGTGCCAGAACTGAAAGAACCCATTCTATTCAACCCACAGCCTATATGGTAAAAGCATGGTGAAGCTTTAAACTGCTCAGAAAAACCTTTGTGGTGGTGTTCCCATTGCCAGTGTCCCTTTTCCAATATACCACCTTATCCCTGACCTACAGCTCCATCTCAGCTCCTGAAAATCCCTAGTTTGGAGCACAGAGGATGGCGTGGGCAGTCAGCTGAGATATGCCATGAGCATGGGTTTGCTGGCATGGCAGATCCAGGTGCCCACTCCCTGGCCAGGGTGCAGGAGGAGGGTCCAAGCTCCATGGGATAAGCAGGAGCAGCCTCAGTGCCTGCAGATCGCTGCATTGCTGCTCATCTTGCTTACAAACCACCCAGCTCTTGGCTATTGTTAAGCAAGGAACATTCTTCAGAAACACCCATGTTGTTTGTTTTAAGCTTGTAATTGACTGCAATTTATAAGATTATACATGAATGAAGGAAGAGCAAGCTTAACAAATGCCCCAGCTTTACCCTCCATGGCATGGAAATACGTCTCGACTGTTTACAAGTGCTCCTTGTTTTGCATTTGGAGGCCGGATCTTTGACTTCCTTTTGGACTATTCTCCACTGGAAATGAGTATTTGCTGCCAAAACAGTCCACCTTTTCCTGAAAGATTTGGTATTAATAGTTTTGACAGAACATCTTGTTCCTGTGTAATACAGGACTCAGTCTGGCAGCTGGTCCTGAACAAGGGTATAAAATGCAGATGCATAACTCTTATTTTGAGATGAAATATTTGCAGTTTAATAGAAAAAGTCTGAGCTTATGCCAGCATACATCTCCTGACGCTGGTAAGAAGTATTGGTGTTAATGGTGTAGCAGATTGCTGTGCTTGCTTTTATTTAAGGAAGCAAGTGGTTTTTACTAGTTTATTCTGCTAGGTAAAGATTTCCTCCCTGTACACAAAATTGTATATATATGTATATATACACTTATATACATATCAGAAATGTATCCTCGTTCCTCTTCTGCATTGTAAACCACATTTTACACACAAAAGATGAATGTAATTGTAGAAAGAAGAGTTGATAGTGGCTTTAGAGGAATATCATTTTTACCAGTCCCTCTGACAGGTAAAATTCAATAATGTCCTCTTCTATATTGCCGCTAAACTTTCCCTAAATTAAGGGAGTGGACCAATTGATCAGTTCAGGCAGGTTTTAACCTGCTACTGTGTATGGTATAGGAAACCGGGCAAGATGATTTGCAGAATTTTATCATTGTTGTCGCTGTCTCCTTTATAAGACCTATTCGGGGCCATTGGCAGTCTGGGACTGGTTTTCTGTTATGCAAGTGAAAATAAGTTTCCTAAGTCAAACAGAAACTGATTTTGTACATATTGACTGATCAAAATCAGAAAGAAGATAGCTGGAAGATTTAAAGCTGAGAACATGAACTTAACACAAAGACATAATCCTTTTTATCTAACCTGATTTTTTATTTATAGAGAACCTTTTCTAAAGAAAACAGCCTGATAATTGGTAAAAATTAAAGAGCGTCAAGTGCCATTTGAGAAGGGGCATAAATGAATAAGGGGTTGGTTCTGCTGATAGCTCTCATGTTGTGTTAATTTTGACCTTGTTTCTGAAGAAGAGGACAACTGGAGATAAATGAACACAAAGCAGAGAGAGGGGCAGGGCACAAAGCACAGGGCTGCTCTCTGGCTCTGGTGTTTGCAGTTCAGTTACTGCAGCTGCAGGAGGATTACGAAGATGAATGTTTCAGCACAAATGACCATGGCCCTGCAACTCACTGTCGAGTTTTTATCCTGGGTGCTACCTATCCAAAGATTTGCCAACTTATTTGCAGAAATGCAGAATGACTTCAGGAATGATGAATTTGTCTTGTCAAAATAGGTCAGTAAAGGCATATTTCTCTGACACCACGCAGTAAATCAGAAGATGGAAAGCAGAGGGAAAATATCTTGCTAGGAGTTCATGATGGGGAAAAGAAAAGCTCTTACATGTAGTGTTTTGAAAGCAGTGACAGTGTAGTAACCCCTAAGGGTGTGCTGGAGACTTGCTGATAAAAAGAGCTGCAAGCCTGAATTTTCACCTATTCTTACTGATGCCCAAAGAAATAGCGTTTAGTTTTTTTGTAGTGAGCAGCACCTGACAGAAAAGAACAGCAATTTCGGGTTTGTAGCTTGTTATAAACTTGATCTATGTTTGTAGCTCTCTGTACTTTTGTCCTATCTTTCCTATCTCTGCAGATAGCTTCCGAGCAGCACAGTGCCAGTGTAGCCAAATGGTTTGTACAACACTGCAGAGCGTCCTGCTCCTTAGGATAAGGGCACATCTTACCGCTGATTTCACTGGGCTGAGCCCAGAGAGAAAACAGCAGGATGAATTAGATCTATTAGATATAAATGGTGCATCTTCTCCTCATGGGAACGAAGTCTCTTAAGGATTTTATTGACTGCAGTGAGTGTATCTTCTGTTGGGTATGGAGCTGGTAGTGAGACTGGCCTCATGGTGTGTGTTTGGGAGTGATGCAGGCTCCAGGGTACACCCATTCTCATCCCACTGCAGGTTCCTGCAGGCTGGGTGTACACCCCAGACAATGGTGACAGAGAAACAGGCACTTTCCTATCCACCAGCACAACAGGGCAAGGAAAGGTGGGTCATAACCCAGTGGCAGGCTTTGGTTCTGTAGGTGGCTGCAGAGGGTGGGAATCATTTCCACCCCAGTGCTGCTGGGGAATTGCACATCACCTGCTTTAGTTTTCAGAAGTATTCTTCATATCAAAAGCTGAATTTTGAAAGCACTTACAAAACCTGAGAATCTAATTTTTCCTTGTTTGCCGTAATTTTCAGAAGCATCAAAGCATCCTTTGGTAGAACCCCATCCAGCTTCCTCACAACATCTTCTCTTCACTAAGTTGTTTTCCAAAATGTCAAGTGCAAGTAATTTAAAATGAAGCTGAGCGCTTTGGTTTGTAAAGCCAAGTAAAGTGGGAGCTGAGCTGCTGCCAACTCACCATGGAGGTGCTCAGTGAAAACAGAGGTGGGGGAATGCCTTTTTCATTAACCTCATGCAGCTGGAGAAAAACTGTATGTGGGATGCAATGGAGGGGGCAGAGCCTCCATGTGCCCCCTGCTATTAAGCTGTTGTGTGAAAGGTAGAACAGACACAGATACACAGCGATCTTGCACAAAACCCAGTGCAAAGATGCTTCTGTACCCCGTGGAAGACACAGTGCACATCCAGAGCAGATGGATAAGCATCCAGATGACAAAGACTTGGATGGTCTTACTTGCCCTAGACCGAGATTAGCAGCAGCATGAAGTAGCTACTAGATAGTAAAAGTAAGCCCCTCTGATATATTCAGTAGAACTAAGGACATACTAATGTTGGTGTGTTGAGTCCTTTGAAAGCTGGTCTGAAACGCCAGGGGTTGTTTTGACCCTGTAGTTCAAGCAAGAACAAGGTATTACCATATAGTATGTGACTGCGTCATTTGCCCTTTCCCTATATGTAAACATGTGTATGGATATATACATCTGCCTGTGAAGAAAGGCAGAGAAATGTAGGATACAGCAACTGAAAATGTTCATACGTTCATAATTATCATCATGCAATCTTAACTCTGTGTCTGCTTCACTGAGTGTCTTTCTTCTAACAGTATGTAGCTGAGAACAAAGAAAGGTGACCACATCCTGCATGACTTTTAAACAGTGCACCCTGGAAAGCACTACTGAGTACTGTGGTTTTACATATGCCAGCCTCTGTGAGCTTTAGACGCTGTGATCAGACATTAGTCTAATGGGTCACTCATTTCCTCATCCAATCTTTGTTGTTATTATTATTATTATTATTATTATTATTATTTGCACATTTACTCTTATTGCAGGAGGGGATGCTCTTTCTGAAGGGTGGGTGCATCCCACAGCCATAGTTACAGAAGTGCTGGAGAGGAAAAGAGACTCCTCTGACTTCACGCTGTGTTTTCTCTCACAGATGTTTTACGAACAATCCTGTTTCTCTAGCAAGTGCTGGAAACTCAAAATTTGGCAGAGAAGCCTATTCTAGTTCATCTCCTTTTTAGGTGAATGGTGAAAAATGAGGTGTTGGAGGTTTGCCATATGTTCCTTAAGGTAAGGTTTAAAACAATACTTCTTGAATCGGTTCTGACTCCCCCGCTCCAATTACCATCTTATTAAGGATCCTTGTCCATGGGTCACAAGTCCCCTTGTCCCCATCAGCACTGTGCAAAGAAAGCACTGGAGGTCTGAAGGTGTCCTGGCTGGTTCTGAGCAATTGCTGTCCTAAGAAAGCCATTATGTTCTTGCCTGGTGTCATAGAAAGCCCAGAAGGAGGTGAAGCTGGGTGCTTTCCCTCATTGATCCTATATACTAATCCTAATGTATTAGCTAAATATTTAACAGTATCTTTCACCTGTGTGAGTATGTCTGTTAACTGATGAGCTCTGTGCAAAACCCCACTGACAGGGTTTAAAGCTTAAAAATGAAAGTATCAGTGTCTGGAAAAAATCAAGCTAAGCTGGTAAGTTCCTGTTTGGAGGAGAACAGGAGGTGAAAGTAATAACTTTGCAGTGAATCCCTCACTTTTTGTAGTTGCCACTAATTCAGTTTTTCATTGGTTTAACTCTTGCAGATCTGTAGAGTGTTACTTATCATGCTCACCTGCTAAAATTAGGTTAGAACTGAGTTTGTTTCCCTGAAGGCAGATATTGAGTACTCGCACATTATTTTTTTTTCCTAAATAGATGAAAAAGTGATGACTTCTGAAGGGCTGTGTGGTTCAATACAACACTGCTGGTATCTCCATTATTTTTGTTCTTCAACTGCTGTGTTACTCCTATCCTGATAGTTGCTATTTTGTCAGCTTTCCTGGAGGAGGTTTCTCTGGAGTGTATTTATCTTTCAATTAGCAATGTTTTCCTTGCAGCCTTACTGATTAATTTATTTTGCCTAAGCATAAAACAAGTTGAATATGCAGAATTGCAAATGTAGGAGTGAAACAGCAAAGACACTTCAGAACATTTTTCCAGCTTTATCTCAGATAATTTCCTGGGTTCTGCTTAAAAGCCTTTAGTCAAGTGTTCCCAATGGCAGGATGTGGGCTTTGCTAATTTGGTGATCTTGCATCTTACAATAACACGCTGCAGTGCTACCTCTTGTCTGAGTGCTATGCAGAGTTGTTGTGACTCCATCTGTATGCATCACTTTGCCATCTCACTAACAGGGATATTAACTGCAGTGTGGCCAGTTTTAAAAGCATGTTTTGGTGTCTAGATGTATGGAAATGAAAGGCTTGTAAGTTCTTACACACCTCATGTGGATGAGGACAAGGGTGCGGAGGTACTTTTGAGAGGTTCCCTAAGTGCATACCCAAATCTTAAGCTGTTAGCACATTTTTCCCCACACTCAGCACTGAGCAGAGGGGAGCTGCACAGCTGTGTACAGGACCTCCTTCCCCTTCATCCTGTGCATTTTGACTGCTTGGGCCATCTAAGTGACCCTTCACTTGTTGACACAACCTAGTCCTTCAGCCAGGACTTCTGCAGGGGGCAGGCTGCAAGCCTTGCAGGGCTTCTCTGATTTGGGAAGATCCATCATCTTCAAGAATCAATGTTCATCCATTTCAGTTGCAAAGATAACCTTGAAAATGCAGACTATTTATTAGGGATAGCAATGCACATCTGTGGGACCGCTCAGCACTGCATTTTTCCTTAGGCCACCCTTTTATAGATAAAGTGTCCACATGCAGCCTTAGTTCCCACAGCCAGTGTCTGCAAACCTTCCAGGTCTTGTGTAGGGCAGTATTTCAATATCCTGTCATTGAATAATAAAAATAGAAATGAGTCTTTAGGTTATTCCAGGGTCTGTGGTTGCCTTGTAGTGCCTCTCTTACACATCTCTCCTTTGAACTGCTTTGGGCAGCCACATTTTCAACTCTCATTCAGATGTCATGCAGCTGGTGCAGAGCAGCAGTGTGCTGGGGCTGTGGTGGGGTGTGCTGGAGGTGTGCTCGAGTGCGCTGGGGTGTGCTGGAGGTGTGCTCGAATGTGTCGGGGTGTGCTGGGGCTGTGTGGGGTCTGCCACACTGTGCTGGGCATAGCCTAAGGCCCGATTTAACGACAAGGATGCTGGTGTTGCTGGGAGAGTGAAGCTCTCAGCAAAGACTCCTGTGGGAAGCCTTTGTGACACTGAAGTTGCATGCTTTGCCTGTGATAGACTTGCACACAGCATCTCATCTTTTAAATGCAGCTCCCTACAAAGGCAACACTTGTCACTCTGCCCTAGCTACATAAGAAACAATCCTACACGATAGGCTAGTGTATTCTGTGTCTGATCTGCCAAGCTCCTGGGAACAGGCTCTCTGCTGAGGATGGGAGCTTGAAAAGAGTCCAAGCTGCACACAGACAGCTTTGAGTTCTGGACTCTCAGTGCTGGAATCATAGGTTTTAACTGGAGAGCTCTTCCAGCTGTGATCTTCAGCAGCACCAGGTTGTTTTCTTCACTTATGGCAAGTATCTTCATTCCCAACAAGACACAAGGTGTATCTTCAATAAGCAAGGCCCCACTGGGAGGATGGACCCTGAAGTCTGGCACTGTGGGCAAAAGCAAATTCTATCCTGAAAGCTGCTCTTTGCAGGACATTGAAACCATCACAGTCCCACCTGCATACATGGTTCCAGTGTAATCACCAGCATTTGTCATTGCCTTTATTTCCACCCTGATTGGTTATAACTAGTGGTGCTCCTTTTCTAGCTCAATTTGTACTACTCCTTGTCTCTGCTGCAAAGGCATTTTGAGTAAACAACCTTATTTTAACAAAGCAGATGGAAACCTTTTTATAACTGTTGAGGCACTGGCAGTGTATACACCCCTCAGCTAGCTCTGTTCTGCAGTACTGCTCTCTGCTGTACTAAGGAAATGTTCAGTCCCAGAAGTGTGGGATATAACCCATCCCACTTCAGAGAAGGTCAATTATCAAGGTCATAATATTGCTGAATTAGTTTTACAGGTACTCCGTAGGTACCATTGAGCTACTTGTATTGATTTCTCTTGTTTCTCGTTAGAAGCAGCTATCCAAATGCTGGAAGGAAAGCAAAGACATCAGAGTTTCTTGAGAAAGGAAAGCACCAGCACTCAGGAATCATGTACATGCTCACATTGTGTTGGTGCCTCTGTGCTGGGGTGGCTCTTGTAACTTCCCATCTGTGGGACGATGCTTACCTCATGCTGGAGCCAGCAGCAGCACTGAGATAGCTACTGCTTTTGAAGAAGTGTCCTCTTGCAGTGCAGGAGGTTTGGCACTGGTGCCACAGGAGGTCAGAGAGTCCGTTTTCTGCTGTTTCCTCCATCCCCATGGGCAGCTCCAGGTTTTTGACCTTCTCCTCCATTCCTGCAGAACCGTATCCTGGCCTTCAATGAAAGAGAATTCTTGCTGGGGAGATGCATCATTAAACATGCCTGGGTGGGTTATTAGTTAATCTCTACCTTATTGCACAGGTCCTCCGTAGGTAGCTAACATTATTTCTAGCAAAAAAAAACCACAGATAAGAATAGTCCTCATTCCTCTACATAAAGTCAAACATTTGTTTATGCAGCAGATGTGCTGATGAAAGGCTGGCCTCAGACCTTCAGTGATTTTGTTGCTTCAAACCCTATGGCGGAGTGGACGTACATTCCTGAGTGCTGGGCTGAGTTGGAGGGAGCGCTGTTTCTGAAGCTAGACTTTCAAGTGCAAGTTAATCACCTGGTCTGCACTTGTTTGAAGGGAAAAGACAAAGGGGAGGATGAGTAAAACATTGTTCCTTTGCTATGTGAAGTGGCTTGAAGTAATTTCAACACTTGGTTTCTTGCCCATGACAGGAGCGTTCGTGAATTTCCAGCTTTTGTCAGGAAAATGTTACATTTTTTCACTGCTGATTACCCTCCTGGTGTGAACTGCATCATTTCTTACTCAGAAGAAGATTATTGTAGCCATTTATTTTCTGGTTAAACTGGTGTAAATAAAACAATTTCACTGAAATTATTGAATTTGCTCTTTAATGCATGAAGCACAGATGCAGAATACACAGTTCATTTAAAAAAAGTCTTCCTACTCCCAATCAAATTTATATGAGGAAACAATCAACAAAAATACACTTTTTTGCTGTCTGTTTTGGGAGAAAAACTTAACAAGGCCATATGCTGTATGTGTCCACATTTTGTGGGGAATTCATGCAAGCAAATGAGCTTCTGCTTTTTGCTAGGAGACATGGAGTTGTCCCTTTATTCCCACTGAGGGGCTTTCAGTGCTCAAGCTAATTATTCCTGCTGATAATGAACCATGAAGAAGGCAAGCAGCAAATGACAGTGCAGATGCTTTCCTTTTTGGGGAGAAATATGGAAATGAGAAGGGGTCTAGGTAGGAAGCCTCCTCTGCTGGTTGCTTCTGGGCTGGATGCATGAGCAGAGAATTCCCAATCCAGTCACCACAGGATTGCAGTGAGTGAGCAGAAACCTAACTCATTTTGAGCACACAATTATGCGTCTGCTTTACTCCTTTCATGAAGGGTTATATGGCTTGGTTCTTTTTTCTTTGACATTAATTTAATTCTTATCAGTCTTTTATTGAAGCTCAGGGAAACAGGCACCAGTTCCTTGCAGGATGATAAGGAGCAGTAACCACACTTACTCCTGTGCAAAAACTAAGTAAAATGGCTTCTTTGCAATTATGGTTAGCCTAAAGATGCCATCCTCTGATTTCTTACAGGGTGATATTCCCATAGTGGGCATAAATACAGAACCACTTACTACATTTTGGACCTGTTTTTGGTAAATC
This sequence comes from Bolborhynchus lineola, assembly GCA_025448015.1. Classification (NCBI taxonomy): domain Eukaryota; kingdom Metazoa; phylum Chordata; class Aves; order Psittaciformes; family Psittacidae; genus Bolborhynchus; species Bolborhynchus lineola. The sequence goes on along the minus strand of JAOEHX010046485.1, from coordinate 26,272 downwards.
AGGACACAAAACTGACTGACAAGTTTCTGAGAAGGTGAGAAGCTGGTGACATTTTCTCTGTCTGTTAATTACATGAAATGTCTTCTTATCTTAAATGTTACTAAAGTGTTTATTGGTCACCAGGGACTGCAGCTTGTGTTTTTTTTTTCAAGAGAAGAACAAAGCCTCCCTGGTACCGAAGGATCAGGAATGATCAATTCTCTCATGAAATATCTTCAGTGTTGGTCATCTGGGGCTGACTGGTGTGAAGTAATTTAAGTTATAAAATAGAGATACACCATATCTCTTGCATTTCCACTTCAGTGGTAGGATATTTTGGGTTTTCTACCTGTTCAGCTGATGACATGGAAACAAAAGGCCATTTATCTTTTTTCTTCAATATGTGTTCTCTCCCTGCTATCCAGAAATAATATAATTTGATTTCTTGCTTTGACAACTAGAAAAGTCATTTCCAAGTGAAAGGAAAATGTTGCTATGACATTACCAGGTTCATCAGTATGGTCTATTTTTCTAATAGCTGTAATCAGCTCATACTGCTCAAGAAGTTGTACACAAAATGTGTGAGATAATATGTGACATTTAAGTACTGTCTTGTGTCAGGGCCAACTGACCTGTCTGTGGCCTGAGGCACCAGCATTGAAAGAAAGGTTTAGACTAAGCTGCTTTCAATTGCTATTGCTCATGTAGTTTTTCTAGCTTTCTGTAGCTGTATCGGAAAAGGTAAAGCTGCGGTTTCAACCCAGACATTTACCGGGAAGTGTTTTGTTACTTTTAGATGACATATTAAATGGCATGATTTTCATCAGATCTTATTAATGCTGATACATTTCAATGTGCAAATATGCAAAATGTGGGAAAGGAGCCGGTGGCTACCAGAGGACAAGCATCTCCCTGAAGCTCAAAGGCTTCTTCAGCTGCAGGGTGAGACCATCCCTTCCTTCCTTCACTTTCATGACTGCCTGTCTCTGGGGTTGATTGCAAGCACCCTGCTTCAGCTGCAGCAGCACCAAAAGCCTTTCCCTAGCCTGCCCAGGAGGCCACAAAGAAAGGTTGTGTAGATGCATTAAGAAAGAGAAGAATATCCTATTGGACGCATTGGCCAGTGAAGTTAGCTGTTATTTAGGCTCTGCCCTGTCAGGCAATTAAAATGATGGATTTAAGCATTTGATGTAAACTCTCTCACTTACAGGGAACATACAGATGAACTGTTTTTTTCCAGATGGAGTAAGAATAGAGGCTGAAACAGAAGTTGATTTTATTTCTCCTACTCCCAAGTCCTACTCCTGCCCTGCCAAACTTTCAGCCTGAAAGCTTCATTACTTTTATTTCTCTCTCTGAACACACTGCTCAAAAGGTTTCTCCTGCATCTGCCTGACCTCCTGATATCACTCTTTCACTGTGTAAATCCTCCCTTTACCTAAGGGGTTTCTCACCTGCCTATATGACCCACTTTTTTGGGGGAGGGTTCCTTGGTTTGGTTATTGGACCCCACATGTTGATACTGACTGTGTCTCATATTCAGCTAGGGTAAAGGCTTGCTCTCACACATCAAAGTCTCAGCTATATCAGGTCTGCAAGCACAGGTCTCCTTTAGAGTCATGTTGACCCAAAAGCAACAGGGATTGCTCATTTGTGTAGGAGGTGAATTTGAGCTACCCACCTGCCTACACTGGCAAAACCAGTTTTACAGGCATATTCTCCTTTTATTTCTTATTCCCTCATCTCCCCATGCACTTACACATTTGCTGACATCCTTCCTCCCATCCTTTCTCCAGATAGCATCCCATCACACACCTCATAAGCAACAGGGGCTCTTGAAGTGTTCACCCAGCCCATGCACCTTCCTCTTGGCCACCTTCTCTCAAACTGCCCTCCCCACCCACTGCCTGTCACCACACTCCTCCCACCCCTCACACCTTCTCCTCCAGCCTGTCTCTACCGGACAGTTTACCTACTGTTATGTTGGTTAGTAATCACTAATTTTTGTTTTAAACCCTTCCTATTGCAGGGCACAGCATCACAGGCTGAATACATAAAACTGTTCTGAAAGCTCTACCCCTTTACTCTCCGAATCAGTCACCAAGTCCCAGCCACAAACATACATCCTCCATAAACATACCACCAGCATTCCTCCTCCATCCCCGGGGAGGCAGGCTGCCTAAACCAGGAATAATAATGCAAGAAAAGTAGGTCATCTGCTGTCTGAGAACATGAAATACAAAATTCAGCCACTGAGTGCTGGATAAGCACAAATAAGAAAGTTAAATGAACTATCAAATCAAATGGATGCGGAGCAGAAATTGTCTTGAATTTTAATACGAAATGCTTGCCTCCTCACTTGCCTGTGAGTGCTGGCAGGCCTGGACTGCCTCTGGCTCTGCCTGCTGCAGTCAGCTCCAGCAGCTTCCTCTGTGATCCGCTGACTGGACATAGCAGCAAGCACTATATTACTGACCTGGATTTGAAGGCACATTGTTGCACTGCATGTTGGCATGCTTCAGCACTGCTGTTTTGCAATTTTTAAATACCTTCTTCTGCTCCTTCCCTATTCGTTTTGCTGGGATGCATTCTATAGTAGAACTTATTTTAAATGTGGCCAGAAGACACTGATTTTCCCTATGCACATACCCAGATAGGAAAGGGAATGGAATATGCCACACAAACAAATTGCAGTCTTTCTATTCTGGCACCATCTTCCCTGGATTGAAGTGCTTCTGAGAAATCCCATGAAATAATGATCAGAAATGGAATAATTTGTTCACCAAGAATGAGTCTTTCTTGCTGCCATTACTCCACAGGGACTTATGCCCTAAAGCTTAAAGCTTTATAGAGGTGCATGCAAAAAGAGTTGAAGAAAATTGTGCTGCCTTTGTCAGGGCTGCAATTTTACATCCAGCAGAGAGAGCACAGTGTCATTGTGTCTAGCCAAAGAGTCCCATAACACTGAAAGATGTTGTTATTAGTGAGTCAGTGAGCACTTCACTGTTAGCCTGCCACAAAGCTTCTGAAAAGCGTTTAATGGACTTCGGAGTTGGATTTCCACTGCTCTGTGATCAGTGCCTGACTTTTCTAGTGTGTTGTGCCCTGCCTGCTCTCCATTCTGCTTCCTGCCCTTCTCTAGGCAGAGCAGCTGCATTTCTGCATCTTTGAGCCTCACTCACGCTCCACAACCTTTTTTCTTTACAATGTCCTCTTTTTTCTGGTTCATACTAGACCCATCTCCTATTTGAAAGTCACACTTTCTCTCTTTCATTGATTTAAACCCTAAGGAACAAAAAAACCTCTGATGTTATACTGCAGCATTGTAGCAGCTGAGGAGATGTGAACAGTGTGAATGATCAAAGATGAAGGGGGAAGAGAAGCAGTTGGCCTTATTTTCATGCTTTTATCAAGACCATTTATAACATCTTTGACTTTGCATTTTCCTTAGGAGCTTGTGTAGAGAAACATTGACAGCCTGAATGAAGTTACAGTTCTGTGCAAAGCAAGAGCTACAGGAGATGAAATTAATGCTTCCTTTATCAAACATTGGCTGGAAGGTTGGTGATTCACAATTCTTAATATTTTTTTAATCCTAAATCAGTGTAAGCACAAGGCATACTTGATGTAGAAACCATCGTAATGCAAGAATAACACAATTCCCTGTGTCTTCAGATTTGGTCAATATGATGTTCATTGCAGGTTGCCATAGAGATGCAGTATTGCTTTCTAGTGCAGTGATGTGCACTGAATTCTAATACTTTCATGGGATTGGCATAAGTGAATAAAAGTTTTTATGGTTCAAAAAAAGCTTTTCTTGCTCATCCTTCAAATAACATTTGAAATCAAGGTTTTGTTTAACGCACAGATTCCTCCAGTTTGAGTAAATTGTGATGACAGAATAATAGTATTACATCTATCTAACTCTGTTTAAGTGTTCTGACATACATTCTGACTTTGCTTATGAAGGATAAGTGAAGTCATAAAGAATAATGACTTTGCTGTTGCACGAAAGTGAACTGGCTTCACTAGAATGGGGAATGAGAGGAAAGGAGGAATGAAAGTGATGGAAAAAATAAAGCTTCACAGACCTAAATTGTCCTTCCACATGAAGGCCTGAGACTTCATACGGCCAACTGCTTTCCAAAAGCCCATGAACAGTATTCGGTTATCAATATGAGTCTCTAAACTCCTTATGAGGTATCATCCTTGAAACTGTTCCCTGAATTTATGAGTTAGTGGAAATAAAACTGGCTGCTGCTGGAGTGGAGGGCCCAGGACCAGATGCAGGGGTCTCCCCGCATGACATGGCAGCCAGAGGGGATGAAATGCAAAACACCAGAGTGGCTGCAGATGTCAAGCTCCCTACTTGCAGGTCAATATAAAGGAAGGAAGGAAATGTTTATGGCTTGTTGGAACCAGAGCTGTGGTTTGGATGTATTTCTGGCGACAAATCTGAGCCAGAGGAATGTGCAGAAAGCTCATGGCACTGAAGGAGAATCTCTGTGGTCTGGCTTTGTTTGTTTGGTGGGGAAGATATGTTTTATTTACTGAAACAAAGCCCACTGGCTGAACATAAAGAAGCTATAGGTTTTTGTTGCTGAAATTATGATTTGCCCATCTGCTTATCCCTTATGTAAATGTTGCTCACAGAAGTTCTTCAAATTGTTTTGCACCACAGCCATGATGGTTATCTCTGCAGCTTCCTAGGACAGCAGACTTTCAGCTAAGTTGTATTAAATACTGATACTTAATTTGTCAAGAGTGATCAGAAGCAGCACAAAATGAATTTTTAGATAACACTGAAGTCACTGTCAGAGCTTGAAATACGGAAACATTCTTGGGCAAGAAAAATATGTACCTCACTGAGCAATTCTTCGCAAAGAAAACCATCAGTTTGTCTGATTGTCCATTTCCTTGTTCTCTAGGGGTAGAGGATGCTGTGGCGAAATGGGTGCTGGGCCTTCCTGCTGGGCAAATGGCTGGTGGGACCCCCTCCTGGAAGCTGGTCATCTTGACATTCGAGCGCTTGTGCATCCATCCAGAGGCCAAGTTGCCATGCTGAGGCTGTGCCCACTCCCCAGACAGCTCACATCACAGCACTGGAGCTGCTGCTTGGGGAGCCCCCATGACCATGCACCCTGACAGCATGCTCGCTCCCAGGGATGGGGGGGACTTCTGTGTGGAG
>JAOEHX010046485.1:0-19567 GCA_025448015.1 Bolborhynchus lineola | reverse complement strand
AGTTGTCATCTGGTCAACTGTTCTTCAGACTCTTATGTACAAAAAGAGTAGTTCTGAGGTCTCTAAAAACATGAGCATGTTTTTAGAGACCTCACCATGAAATATGAACAAAGCTACCTTCTTTGAAGCAGGGTGATGCATTTTAAAGTTTTAATTCTAATTTTTTATTACTAGTTAATTAATCTTTATACTTTCCAATCTAATACCTCTAGAAATCCCCCTGCTTCTACAAGGCCTGTGGATGCTTGTCACAGGCTATCATCACTCCCTGCTAAACCAGAAAAAGTTAAAAAGCTTTGTGCTACTTCCATTCTCTGAAGTTCTTGGAGTCTGTTTTATCTTCTCTGCCTTTCAGTTCATATGCTTTTTTGGCAGGAACTGTTGGCCTTATTCTGATCTCATCTGGTGTGTAAATTAGAACAAAGCCCCATGATTTGAGTGAGATATTGAAGCAAACACCCTGGCATGGTGTATGGCATAATATATGTCAAGAATTCCATTTGGATTCACAGCAAAACAGAATTCTTAACCAAGTTCAGTTTATACCAAGTGTAGTGTGCTACTACAAATGAGTCAAATAATCAGAATGACTCAACACTGAAACAAAAGTAGAGGTAAGGATCACAGTGAGTTTTAAATGCATTTATTGCAAAGTCTATGGGAGGAGAGGAAAGTAAAAAGGAGGATATATGTCAGTTCAGCACAGGCATGAGCAGTCAATATAGACTTATTTTTCTGGAACATGCTCATACTTAGCTGATAAGAAACCTAATATTTTGACTAAAATCTGATGATTATTCTTTTACTACCTATTATGACTATGCTTAAACTCTCAGAAAGGGATGGATGGATCTCCAGGTGGTTGAGAGGGCATTGCATGAGAAATGCTCCAACTACAGATCACTGAAGGGAATACTGAGGTTCATACAAATAATACCATATGAGGCTAATATTCACTAGGTAACAGCATTAGAAATACGAACTGTGGCTACAGGTGTATGAAGACTGGAAACAACTGGCAGAAAGTAACTAGGGGCAGGGTCTTTACTGTAAGGAGACTGGGCGTGTAGAAGAGGAAGGAAAAGGGCAGTGAGAAGGAGGGCCCAGAACCGGCAAAGGGATGATGTGACACGCAAAGTCTGTGATGGGTGCTGCCTGGGGTGGCCTGTGATAGGCAGCCCTGTGCTTGCTCATGCCAGCTGGAGTAAGGTAACAAACAAAACCCTTTGGCCTGGCCATCCAGTCAGGGTCAGACCTACATCCACTGCCAGGGGCACTGTGGTGAGAGTAAAGTGGGTCTTTCCCGCCTCAGTGAGAGGACAGCCTGATGCTGACAGATGGATCATGTATCCTGGCATCACCCACTTCAGTCCTGACAGCACCCACTGCTTTGAAACACTGATCTGTAAGCAATACTTGCAAAATTAGCTGGGTACTAAGTTGTGTCTATCAGACATTTCACAAATTACTTGGCTTCAACCTACTTTATTTATTCTCTACGTACTAATATGGGGATAAACAGATAAAAATATGCTGCATTCCTCCTGGAAGACATGAGGAAATTCACAGAGGAAACTACTTTGCCTGCAGCCCTATAGAGCTGTGACTAACCTGTCCATCCAGCACATTCACTTAAGATTTGCCCTGGAGACTGGTATGTATATATCTCAGCATTTAACAAAGTAAAGTGCCAGGGATCCTTGCATCCTTTTTACCTTGTCTCCTAACCAACAGGCCAGACTAATTAATTATTCCCTTCTACCCTGTTGTTTGTTTACATTTTCTTGTTTTCAAAGCTGTCCTTTGCAATGAAAAGACAAATTTCTCTTTTATGCAAGCATCAAGGTTCTCCTTCACCAAACTTAAAGGCAGCCTACATTAACACAAGATCTGCAAGTCTTCCACCAGCAAATTATTCTTGATAGCAACTTGTAATGTGAAGATACTGGAGAGAATACTAATGTACCATAGCTTAGAGGTGATCAGTCTCCAGAAAACGTATGTGTATATATGTATAGATATGCATACACACACACACAAATATATTTTTCCTAAACACATATTAATTATATATAATGTAAAAAAATCAAAAAGACTACTGCTTTTCTATAGACTCAACACAGATTAAAAGAATCTTTGTGCACAGACATGCCAGGCAAGAAACCAATGAAGAAAATGGACAACAGCCTGACAGACTGAAATACAAACCTGACAGGGGCATTAAGCAGCCTATTTTCTCTGCAGGATTTTTAGTGCAGTAACATCTATCAACTTAGTAGAAAATCTCCACAGAAAGGCTGAAATACTTTTTAGAGAATACACACAAAAGGGTTCCGAATCCAGGCTTTGCCACAAGTTTGTGCACAGAACATAAAGCAAGGTTGCTTCTGAACGCAGAATTCAATCACACCAGACTCTGAAGACCTTTCAGATAAATTAAGCTGACTGATCCACTGTATAAGTGGATGCACATTGAATTGAAACGGGGACTACAGAGTGTATTCAGGTAGACTAGCAGTCTGAAGAGTGCATAAGAAGAGAGCCAACAAACTGTTCATTTAGAGCAGAATCTCCAAATTATCTTCCAGATTTATTGTGTTCTGACTTTTTGATTACACTTCTATATATTTCATACCCTTGACTAAACCTCTCTTACTCTCTCCAAACAACTGTCTGGTTTCCTCCACTTTAATGCAGGAAATGACTTATTAGTAACTTTGCAAAGCTGGAACTAGAACTGACTTTGATGAAAGACCAAACCCTGGCAAAGAGGCTTGAGATGAACAGAACTGTAGATTACTCTGTCCACATCAGTATCAGATAGTAGATGGCCACACCATGCTGAAATCCAGAAAGAGGCACTGGGATTCTGAAAATTCAACATTACCACCATCTGTCAGTTGGTTTCTTAACACACTGGCTAAATTTGTGTGGTCATCCCTCTCAGCCCTAATCCTCTGCCACTACTCCTTACATCCAGAATAGCAGACCTACTAAGATGCTTTTAGGTTTTAAAGATGCTGACAAATCACACAGGTGAATGGGCAATGTCTCTAGTGAAATATTTTAAGTTTCTATTAGTTCTCCTTCTTAAAAAACTTCTAAGTCCATAAAGTAAGAGAGCTTCTTTTATAATAGGCTTATGCACCTTAAAAAACACAATCATGTTAATTGCAGCACAGCACAGGAAGACCAGGTGTCCTACAGTCTAGTAATTTGTCACATTTTAGTTCATTATGCCACATGTTGAAAAGTTTGAAGACTTAAGTATTCTCTGTATGAAATTCCAGATATAAAATTAATTTACCATGCATATTTGAGCATCTTCTTGCTCCCTTCTGACTACCCTATGTCCCATGAGATCATTTGAAAACTTCACATCTTAAAACAATCTCAGGTGGTTGTCATCCGTAAAGTCAACCTGTCAAAATTAATTTCCCTCCCATACAAAATGTGGAATGATTCACATACATGTACGAAAATAGACATAGTAAAAAAGATGCTATTCAGTCCAGTGCAGATGTTTCATCTTCACGAAGTACACTGAATCTTCTGAAAGTAATTTATGTTCAAGGAACAATGTCTAAATCTCACTCAAAATGAGACTACAACATATCATCTTTAGACATGACGATTTCTTTTTAAATACTATACTCCACAGATGGGCATTTAGCTATAAGGCTGAGAGGTGAATCTGGGACGAAAAAGAGAAAAACAAAAACCCAAGACCAAAAAAAAAAAAAAAAAACAAACACAAAAAACAACAAAATCCAAACCTATCATTCTTTACTCTTTTACTTCACAAGTTTTGTCTCCTATTGCGTATAGCAAATGTAGAAGAGTTGTATCTCTCTATAGACACAGATTGTTTTTCATGTCATTTCTCTTTAGAATATCCTTGAAAATATGCAAAAGCAGAGCATAAATATGAAACTAAATACATTACAAGATTATCCAATTCTATGTTAACATAGTCAAAGCAGCTATTTAAAGCTATTACACGCTGCAAAACCCACTATGCAGTATTCACTTTCCAAGCTGATCATACTTACAGGGCATATTCTGCTAGAGGCAATTTGAAAACATCAAATACTTCTTTATTCTTCATTAAGTATACTGAACGCAAGTAGGATACAAAACACTGAAAGAAAAATAAAAGTATTCAACAAAAAAAGGAAAGCATTCTATTACCAACACATTAAACTAACATTATGCTGCTGCTTTAAATACAAAGTAGAATTTCACTATGAAGAGGTCTAATATTGATTTTGACTGAAGTTCTTTTACACAGTACCCATCGACTAAAATTTATCAGTACTACAGAAATGATGGAACTTCCAAGTATCCAAATATTTCACTAATGCACATTAATTGGCTGAATTTCCCAACAGCCTGTAATGTTTTCCCTAGAAATAACGTAAAGCAAATTGGTCAGAGGGAAACATCACTAGTTCTTTTTCTCCCAGCTTTTCTGAATGTTGCTATACTACACTGCTATCTCAATCACATGGAAGCAAGAACAGACTGCACTGATATCAATCTGAGGCATCCTGACTTAATCTTGGCTTAACAGAAAATGATTCAATTCAATGTAGCTGCCTTTCACTGTGGCCTATGGAAATTCATTATTACCCTGCATTTGTCATCAGTTCATTACATACGCGCAACGAATGCAACTCAGCTGACCAGCACAAATTCACTATACAATGTCTACTAACACCAATTCAAGGCTGAAGTTTCAATTAATCCAAGACTTTAACCAAGAAAACTGGAAGCTCCATCTAACCAAGTAACTTAATCTTGTGCTGCATTTTCTCTTGATTCTTCCCAAAAGGAGAGATTCTTACTCTTCTCATGTTTCTTTTAAATAGCTTACTTCTGGCTATCATTAGCAGCATAAATACTGGAATATTTCAAGTATCAGAAAAAATCCCTGGATTTCTGTTGTTTGTAACCTAATTTCTAGCACATGCCAAAACTCCTACCACAAGGCTTAAACATGCAATACTAGTAACAACTGGCAAATTAAGCTCATAGGGTTATACTATAATCACACCCTTGTTCTGCTACCTACAGACACCTATCGGAGAAAATTACTGTAGTAATAATTCATGTGGAATTGTAAAATAAATAAATAAAATTCTTATTAACCTGAAACAGAGGAAGAAAAGACCCAACAGTTAGACAGCATTGATCTCCTATAGGCTTCTTTATATGCTTAAAAGAGAACAAACATTTCCAGTGGTGAAAAGAAAAATGAGACAGTAATTAATGTCATAAAGTCATACTTCTCCCATTGGCAAACTGAAATAAAAACTATAAATTGTAAGACATGTAGAGCTACAAGATATACTTTTCAAGCTGCCTAAGACTTCACTATAGAAGTAAATTTTCATTTGCTTATTTTCTCGAATGCTAAGTTGTTGGGTAAAGTTTCTTGTCTAGATTATGTCTTTCAATTAATTTTAGCAGTGGAAGGTGCTAGCATAACCCATTCAACTGCTACCAAAATGAGGTGCAGAATAACACGCTTGTTTGCTCAGATTAAATTATTAATCATTTTAGGAAGACAACCAGAAAGGCTTCAAATTTGACAGATCTCATTAATCTACTGCTGTCTAGCTGGCAGTGACAAAAATAAATGACAGAGCCTCTTTTTTCTCTGTGGTGACAGGTACAAAAAAGCAGGTTTAACAAGAAGTATCTTTTCTGTGAATCTGAGAGCTGCAGATCCAAAGACTTACATGAGTCACTACATGCTGCAGGGTTGGAATCTCATTCTGCCTGTTGGATAACCTACAAAGCCATCCGCATACTCTACTGTAGTCTATCTTTGGTACACATGGTCTAGAAATTTATAAATGATAGACAAGGGGCAGAACAAACACACCTTTTGCACAGGTATCAAGCCCTACAACAATTAAGAATTAACCACCAAACAAATGCCAGATGTTCTAACTCGCATCTATAAGCTGTCAACAGGGTTCAGCTCACTGAACCAGGTTTATCATGGAGTGTATGCAGGATGGTGTTGCTCTATGTTCAAAGAAATAGACATCTTAATTAAGGTAAGAGGCTTCAAAGATCATTCAATAGTAGTATAATGATAACTAAAGTCTTCAGATGATCTGTGAATACTTCACCAAAGTAGGAACACTCAGCATCTGAACTAGAAAAGTTAGATACAGCACAGCAGCAGGTTTAGGATTTCCTCTATGATGCTAATTAATGGCTCTACCATCAGCTTGGTGCTCTGCTTGACTTGTGAAGACTGAGTGTCCCATATCACGCTATGCTACAACCTGCTGTTGTACAGCCTGGCTGCAGGCTTTAACTGCTTCACCTTGCTTTTAGGTATCTCTGCAATGTCACCTGTGCTGTGTGTGTTGGATGGCAAGCAAAGGTGACAACCACAGTGTTCTGTGACATTCCTGTGAGAAAGGATGCTATCACGAGAGGGTTTCCTCCTGCCGGGACGTGAAAGGGCAGGGTGCTGAGCATTCACTTCCTCTGAAACTGAGCTTGACATGCTCAGAATATTGCAAGGCATTTTTTTTTTTTTTTAATCTGAATAATTGATTTAATAATTATTCGGTATCTAATTGATTTAATGTTGAATGATCGCATCAGAACTGGACCGTGCTGGCTTCTGTGCAACTTCCCTGATAAGAGCCAGGCCAGTCCCTCCAGGCTAAAGACAGCATGGCCAAGCAAATAAGAAAGTACATGTATTTTTCTTCAAGGTCACACCAATGTCTGAGGAATTACATCTCCCTCTCCTGTGTCCCAACTGACTGCTCTCTTCCTCAAGGCAAACTTTCTACTACTTGAGCAGACACAGTCCATGCCCTTATCTGAGGTCTAGAATATGCATACGATGTAAAGAAAATTTCTAGCCCCATCCACAGTGAAAACCCAGCTGAGAAGTTGGTGAGTTTTTTAATATTTGGGTGTTCTTGGTCTCAAGATCATTATTTCACTGTATTAAACCGCTGTCATTTGTTTAAATGTTTATATACCATCTTAAAATTCTCCTAGTATTAATTTCCAGGATCCTAAATGGTTAAAAGCTTAGGCTCAGTCTACAATGTAAGTACAGATATGATGGTAGGCTTCCTGTTTCTTTAAAAAGCTTTAATTTGTATCAGCTCATTTGACTTCCTTTACAGATAATATAAACCCACTCCTTTTTATATAGGGAGTGAAATATTGGCAGTGCCTGGACACTAGTATTGTTTCATATTGGATTGCAGAATTGTTTTCATTTTCTCTTGAGAAACCATCTGCTAAGAGGATTCTTGACCTTTTTTTGGTAGTAATCTAATTCAAAAGGATGGGCCTTCACAAACACGAAACCCCAAGGTGATAGTTTGTATGTCTTTGCTACAGGGAGTTAAATTCAATTGCACTCCAAAGGGTTATTAAAACTGAAGTATTTTAGGAATGCAAACTCAGGCTTACAAGCCCCACATGATCTAGCAATGTATTTTTCTTCTTTGCAATGCATATTTGCAGAAGTCAGAGCTGTGCTTTCCCCTCTGGAGCCTGTGAAACATCCAGGAGCATGTGAGTGAACACAGGGCTGTTTCTGAGGAGCTTTATTATGGAAAGAGGTTCCTGATGAAGGACACCCCATGGGTAGGAGCACTCATTCTTGGGGGCATCATCCCCACCGACCACATCGAGTTTATTTTTCAAATGATCTCTGCTTCAGGACTATTCTCTCACCATACTGAGTGCATTCACTTTTCACTGTCTGTGGGACTGGGGAAGAGCTCAGTACCCCACAGTGGGCTCTGACAACCCTGAACGAGCATCTTCACAGAACTGTTTCGTGCTGGATGTAAAGTGCATGCTAAAACCTAGGGTCTGTGCCTGGCACTGGGGGCCAGCGCTTGCCCCTGCCTGCTGTGCAGCTGGGCTACTGAAGTCCACGGGGTCTGTGCTGCAGGCCATGGGCATGACTGGCAGGAGCTTGGGTAGGATTTTTTAAACTGATGTAGCAGCATTCTCTTCAGTCCCTACTGCATGTCAATAAAATCAGCCAGGCCTTATATTTGACCTAAATCTGTGTGACTGCTGTACAACTGGTACCTGCTTGCATCAAATGAGACTTTGCATTGCTGCACCCACCAGAAAGGCCCCAGATCAGCTGAGAATCCCAAGCACTTGGAAATATGGATGCTTGTGTGTAGAATACAGGTGGCTTAATGCCCTGGTGTGGCTGAGACTTGGCACCTAGGCTGCAGTGAGTGACCTGGCAGGAGGCATCCCAGAGTACGTCCTTCTGCAAACCTTTTCCTGTGGTGTCCTCAGGGCAGGTACGTGAAGATGTCCATGCTGACCCAGGAGAGCCCATGCTGGGGAGAAGAGCACCTTTCCCACCTGAGGTTTTGTTCTTTGGGTAGCTGGCAGGTGAGCTCTGGTTAAGCCTGATGGGGAAAAGCAGGTGCAGTTAAACACTTCCTTTTGCCAGTGGGTTCAACTGGTAGAACAGTGATCCAGGGAACTGAAAGCATGAGTTTTACATTCAGAAGTCTTAATAAGAAAAAAAGCCCTGCCAGTAGATAAGCAGGATAAGATCTTTAATTTCATTCCTCCTTGTAGATCCAGCTACACGTGAATTCCAAAACAAGAGTAACATACCCCAGTCCTAGGGCAAAACTGACAACTTCATATCAGTAATATCTGTGGCTGTTTAGGAACACACTTAAATGCTGGTTTGACCTGTGGGTTCACAATCCATACTAGAGAGCAGCACAGCTGGAACTACTGTGTGATGTTAAAATCGCCTTGCGCTTTCCATTGAAGTATCACGGTTTCCCTTCCTTTTGACTTTGCTGGTTTCCAATTGTTGGGGCCAAAATTTTACATGCCAGGTGTCTGCCCCAGGCTGGGAAAATCTGAAAACATTTGGTCAAAAGGATATGTTCATTTCCAGGGATGAGGTAACAGGAGCATTCAGGTGAGCTGCCCATCTGAGAAATCTGGAAGGGTTTTTCTCTGAGAGGCTCCTAGGCTCTGAGTCTGGGAGCAGGATCTCCATCTCTGCCATCCCACCATGTGTCAGGGAGCAGCTTTCTGCCTGCCCCAGGACAAGGTCTCAAATGAGAGGAAGTCTGTGCACACGCTCCCGTTACAGCAACTGAAGCAGCTGAGATTTCCTAAGTGTGGTGGATACCTGCCTAACTGAGGCTGGCTAACGATTGAGTTTGTGCTGCCCTGGGCACTGCAATGAAGGAGAAGCTGATCCTTCCCTTCACAGCCACGATGCAGTGCCAGAAGGAAGGCACACATCACGGAGGAGGTGCAGGAAATGGCAAGCAGCGAATCAGACAAATGCACTGATTTTGCTGCCAGGACTGCCAGAAAAAATGCTACTGCTCCTCATCCTGTCCTTCCCACCTGGGCAGCATGCGCTGTACCCTTCAAAGGAGAAAACAGAAGGTGCAGACACTGACCTGAGTTGTTACTCCTCAGACCTGCCCGACTAGTAGCATCAAGCTCCCGTCACACTTAATTCTTTGCTCTGGTCCTTGCCTCCCCACTTCCCTGTATGCTGGAGTAGGTACATAATTGCATTCAGGTGACAGAAAGGTGGCAGCTTTGAGCCTTAAGATGCCAGGGATCAAGCAGCACAGGTAGCATGCAGTCACCTTCACACTTCCTTCTCTGCACCCATGTTGTGAACAGGACATTGCCTGCCCCTTGTATGTGTACCCGATCAGCAGTAACTCTGCTTGATGTGGGCAATTACCCAGAGCAGTGCTGGGGGAGTGCAAAGAGCGGGAGAGGTGAGTTTTCTAGCACAATGCCATTGTGACATGGGACTGGAAAGTCTGCCAGCATGGGTAGCAGTTTTTTGATGAATCTGTTTTTTCTTTCCTGTTTCACCAGGACTGTATCCCAGCTGCAATCCTGTGTAGTGGGCTTTGGAAACTGTTGGTGCTGCATCCAGCCAGAAACGAATGTAGATATGTCTGTGGCAGTTATGGGCTGCCATCCACCCAAATGCCCATCACCAGAAAGTGGCAAAGATGCAGATTGTGTCTGAGGATACTGGGAAAATATGGGACGGAAAACCGTCTTTCTCTGTGTAGACACATGCAGCCATGATAGTGCTACTGATTTCTTCTAGCTATACAAGGGTGCTAAAGTCTGCTTTAAACCCTTCTGAGTTAAAAACAAGCCTTTTTTTTTCCCCAGAAGGAGAGATCATTAGAGCGCCTAAGGGCTTGTTCTCAAGGCTGTATCTGTTCTTGCTTTCCTCTCTGTTTCTTTTCGATTGCTTTTTGGCTTCTTAGGCTGTACTCTCAGTCCAGCGTTGCTTGTTCATACATTCCTAGCTTATCCAATTATTGTGCTACTGGCAGTGAGAAAATGCAATAGCCTCTTCTCTACCTGCAGTAAGAGCGAATGCCAGAGTAGAGTGCTTGTGTATGTGTGTGTCGTGCATTTGTGACTAGTAAAAGAAATAAAAAGGTAACAAGCACCGTTGAATAGAGAACATAGGTTGTTTACAACATTATCTAAAGCCATATGCTAAACAACAAAATAGGCTGTGTAGGTAAGAGTGAGCAGGAAGGAGTTCCTGTTGGAACTACTCCTGCAGAATGACTCTTTGGTGTAGATGACTTTCCTGATCAGTTCATTCTTTTCAGAGAGGCTCTGGAGATTTCCTGGCATGGTCCTACCATTACTTCTAGTGCTGACCACACTTCAGAGCTGAGGCATCATCTCCCACTGTGACATCCACCTGCCTCAGCACTGCCTCTCACTTCTTTACATTGTAGTCCTCAGTTTTGGGCCCAAAACTGTCAGGGGATGGTAAAAATAATGAAACTCATTTGTTCCTTCACTGCACTTGAACAGCAATCCTGAACACTGGAATAGAGATCACTTTGCAAACACAATTAATTGCTGTGTATTGGCTATGCCTTTGGCAGACTGGTGGAGGGTCATGCAGTGCTGACTGGAATTGAAGTGATTGTAGCAAACTTTGCTTTTAATCAGTTTCTAAATTTTTTCACCTTGGGGTGTGAGAGCCCTATTCTCATGCTGTCTGTGCTATTAACAGTGCCTGCCTGGGGCTGGAGGAGGTTTCCATCACCGCCACATTCGCATAATGACAAAAAACACTGAGGAGTTGCAAAGCAACAAACCCAAGGGCTGCAGCTCCTTCCCTGGGGCTTTCTGCTCTCCTGCCTCTGCTTTTCTTTTCACCGCCACTGCTGTGGTGGCTGAACCCTGAAGCCCCCCCCAGTGCCTTCTCCAGAGGAAACTGTGGGACCCTGGTGTGCTCAGCACACTGCTGAGCACTGCAGAGGCTGCAGTTAGGGGCTGAAATATGGCCAAAGCTCCTTGGAAACTCCCCAGAGATCTGCTCCCTCTGTGCCCATTGCAGCAGTGCCTTATTGGGATTGACAAAATCCGGCTCCCCTCTAGTGCTTTTTTCTTGGGGAAATCTTTTCTGTTTGCAGCTGATGACTGGAAGGGCTGACACATCTGGGCCTCTGCTGCCCTACCAGCTCAGGTCACACGCCTTTTACACAGCTCTCTTTTCACCCCAGACATTTTACAGCCCTCATAGCTTGAGAAGTTTGATGCTGTGTTGGTCAAAGTTTTTTCACAAGGGATTGGAATAGATAGTTGGTGATTTCTGCCACCAGTAGGGTTGTAAGTCTTTCTGTAAACACACGGAAGACAAGGGCTGGTGAGGTGAGGTCGTTAGACCTTTAAAGGGTGTAAGAGACATGTCCTGGTGGAGTTTTCCAGTGATCCTTTTTTAGATCTCTTACTCAGTGCTCCCATTTGCAGAGGGAATGCCCTTGGGGTGACCCTGAGACAAAATGGGGTGATGGAGGATTTCCTTGTTTGGAGTGTAGAGGAAGTGTAACCTGTGGTGGGATGTAAACCAACAGCCAAAGGGGAAGATGACCTTTCGGGTTTGTTGTTCTTCTATCTGTCTGCAGTGAGTATCTTTCATTTCCATCTTATGGACTACTCAATTCTACCTGAAGAGGAATTGAAAGCACATAATCGAAGAACTGGTTGCTAGTTAGGTGAAGTCTTTATGCTTCTTACCTCAGAAGAAATAAACCAGAGTAAAAAACTAAAGCTGACATGTTCTGGAACAAATTATATTCTCAAAACTCATATATACCTTTAGGAAAATAATTTACATGGTGATCTGATTCTGTGGGATGACAGTGAGAAATTGAAGCTATAGCAGCTAAATCCTGCAAACTAAAAAATGACATGTGAAAAAAACCCACCCTAATCTGAAGCAAGGATGTATATAAGAAGGCCAGATAATGGCTGGGATTAAAAAACAGATTTCACATTTGATGACATCTTTAGGATTCTATCTTTTTAAGGAGAGAAGAGACTAATGAGCACAATAGCAACTGGTAGCTCTCTTCTGGTCACTTTAAAGTATTGTTGAGCTCCAAGGCTCTTGAATGAGATACATTACATCTGTCAGAGTAATGTACAATGGATCTTCTACTGAGTTTCTATGTGTCTGTGGTCTTCAGTGGAATATTTCTTCAGTTACACAGTCATCAAATTGTTTATAGAGAAAGAATGCTACCCAGTCAAATCAATTACTTCAAACTAGCTTAGCTGTTGTTGAGAGATTTATTTGAAAACATGTAATTTATCACTTGGGGACTGTTTTGTTTTGGGCAATTTAGCATGAGCAGCATGGTTCCTGATTCAGCAGGAAGAGCGGTATCAGGATCTTGTTTTGGGAAACAGACCAGGTAAAGCAGTAGTTCTCAATTTTAAGCAGAAATTGGAAATGTAGTGGAGGTTAATGTAACCAAGTACTGGATGCTGCTCTAAAAACAAAGGAATCTGGGCTAAAGATATATCTCATCAGAGCTTTGGGATACATTGAGAGAATTATGTTAGTGTTTCGAGACTTGCCACATACTTTTCAGATGAATGTTGAAATTCTCAAGAGCCCTGTTGCACTCACAATTTCAAACACTGAAACTGCACATTGCAGAGTTGAAGGTGCCTCCGGTCTGATAAACATCAGCTCACTGGCTTCCTTTGATCTAAAAATAGCCTGTCTGGGGCCCCCAGCACCTATCCACAGTACTGCTGCATCTCGCTGGGAGGAGGAACATACAGGGTTTGGAAAGAGAGGACCCCTCTTCCCGCCTTGCAGGTGGACAACATCAACTTGCAGCTCAGTCCTTCTGCCCTCCACAGGGAAACCCAGCACCAGCTTTAGATCACACCAGTAGTTGGTGTCAGAAGTTGCTTTTTGTGGTATGGCAACATCCCAGCTGAGTGTTGTGAAGAGTCACTTCCCAAAAGAGGCCTAGGGTTGGAATAGAGATATAGAAAGTCTTCCAAAATGCTTTTCTGATGTGAATGGACAGGGCTGAGGGCAACTCTTCTCACCAGGAGGCTCCCCAAGCATCCCCCGTGGGAGCACCCAGGTCCCAGCCAGGCTGTGCAACCCCCAGCAGCAGGTCCCACAGACATTTGTTCTGTCCTCTAAGGGCCATAGGGAATAGGAACGAGTGAAAGGTAATATAGGATATAAGAATTACTTTTCATGGGTGCCTGGAGTCAGAGCAAGGTTTCTCACTATATTTCAACTCTACGCCATGAGAAACTCATCATGTGAAACCTGAAGCATTGCCAAGCAATGTACATATTGATTTGTGAGGAAGATGGCTTCTGTACTAGACTGGATTTAACTTTATGCTGAAACCTTGCTGCATCGATTTATCTTTGCAGGCTAGAAAATATCAGAGAACTTTGTTAATGATTTTTCTTGGTTATTACAAGTTCAGTGAAAGATCCATCTATCCCGGTAACAAACCAGGTCACAGATCCTGTAACCTCACAGCAGCTGGTCCACAAGCCTTGCATTTTTTCCTATAGGTAAAATGCCTAAATTGATTTCTACTATACACCGTGTTCTAACAAGGAGATTTCCATGGCCATTGAGTCCTCCTGTGGATGGCTTTTTTTAACACATCTTATTTTGTTCTCAGATCACTGTTAAAATTGTTGATGATGATGCAAGTTCACATTAAAGCAATTTGCAAAGAACAGCAGCCCAGCTATATGTCAACATGTGGGTGTCAGTGTATTTATTCCTGATCCTATCCTACCATGTAAGACTAGTGCTTGGGACTGTATCTTCCTACATCTGTGAATGCTGTTTTGCTTGACATCTTCAGTAAGTGGACCAGAACATTGTGTAGACTTGGTCAGAGGAAATCTGTAAGAATTCATTTCCCTCCTTGTGTCAGCTTCACTCAAAGCACTGACAAGAGGGAGCTTCATTTCTGTTCCTGTGATGGCACCTGCTGATGCTGAAATAAAATAAAAATTAAAAAAAGAATGATTAATTACTGTTGTATTTGTTAACTTGATGCATACAAGGTATGATACCAACCTGGTTTGGAGTGCATGCCCTTAGTTGAATGGCACAGTAAGGCACAACTGCTCTCTCCGCTATTTCACCCCTGTGAAACACTTGAAGGTTTTTAATTCGACTTTTTGGTAACTTAAGATGTCACTGCTTTTTATTTTTTTATTTAGTCAGGTGTGTTCTTTTTATTTCTGCCAATATCTCTGACAGGACACACATGTAAACAGATCAATTTGTGTCATGTGTTTCTGCTATGCATTTCAGCCTGATAGATGCCTGACAGTTATGTAGGTATGGGAATACAGTCTCCTGAGCCCTCTGCTAAATAAGAGGCTGGCATGTGCCACTCACATCCCAAGACCTGCTCTTGGAACCAGGATGTTCTCCTGTTGAGATGTTTATATCGGTGCTCATGGC
Source organism: Bolborhynchus lineola (assembly GCA_025448015.1). Taxonomy (NCBI): domain Eukaryota; kingdom Metazoa; phylum Chordata; class Aves; order Psittaciformes; family Psittacidae; genus Bolborhynchus; species Bolborhynchus lineola. Next base: position 4,749 of record JAOEHX010046485.1, on the reverse strand, counting down.
ATGCTAAGCGCTATTTTCAATATAATTTATTTTAATATCATAACTTTGATTATGATGCAATGCTTGGAATAGATACCCAGATTTTTTTTTAATTATATTTTTGGGTGATACGTTTGTGTTCTCCCGGTTTATTAAATACATTAATTGCAGTTGCCATTCAATTAGCTTTGCTTTAAAGCTTTGTCTTTCAAAAAGAGCAAACATGTCTTCTTCAAGCATTAACTAAATGTGAAACATTTTGCCTCAAAGGATGAGCATCATAAATGAGGGTAAATAGGACCAGAGTTCTACAACAAAAGCTGTTAAACACCATAAATATCATGAATGCCCTGCACTATCTGCTTTGACTCAGGACTCTAAGAACTCCGAGGAGTTGTGCCTGACCCTCCTGCCAGAGCTGAATTTATGTCTTGTCAATGAGTCGTCCGCTCTTCAGCAGCTGAGAGGCCATGGGCCTACAGGATCTATCTGCACTTTGAGTTAAAAAGACACAGCCTGCAAACACCCACAGCAGGAGCAGGCTCCTGCCTCATGTATTAGCGTGTAGGTCCTGCTGAGCAAGGTGTCTATGGCCTGGCCTCTCATAAATGTTATTTAACCAATTTATTGTGTTTGGAGGGATATATGAGTCTTGACAGGAGAGATGTGAGACCCCTCATCACTTCTGTTTGACTCGTTGCAGTAGCAAAGACCTGCAGCAGTTATCTCCAGGATGAGATGATTGACTAGAAGTGATTTCTCACCAGGTGACATTTGCAATAATTATATGGTGCTTTACTTGCTTGGGAGGAAATAATCAGCACAACCTTCAAAAGGCTCTGCGGAAAGCAGCTCTTGCAAAAACAATTATTTGAACCTCCTACTATGACTGCTCCCAGTACAGCTAGGAAATGAGTGGAGTGCACCGTGCGTACGGTAACTGCTGCTGGCTGATTAAAGACAAGCAGAGCCAGGCGGGAGAAGGGGTAAACTCGAGGGAAATCAGATTTCCGACTGAAATCCTGCATGTTCTCAGCGTCTGCTTCTCTCTGCCAGGCTGCAGGTGGTGGAAAAATCAAAACGAGTGGTTGAGGGATCAGATCTACTTCACAGGCTGGAGCAAGGCTGGAGGTCTGACCCCCCTGCTCCAGCCTCTGGGGGGAAACCTTTTGGATACAACTTCATCCAGCATTCTACAGGGGCATGTAAAACAAGTAATTATGCTTTCTTCCCCAAGGGCAGGACTTTCCCCATGCTCCCGTCCTGCTGTGGCCCTGACAAATGATCCATTTGTACAATGACAAGACTGGGAAGCTTTCTGCAGAGCTAAGGGTAGGTGACCAGTGCTGAGCCAGCATCTCCCATCATGTCCTGGGACGCAGCCTGGTCACTGGGGAGCAGTATCCCCACTATAGCCTGCAGTAACATGTTGGACCCACTGTGTGTTTCCTCCCTTCTTCCATGCCAGTGAACCTGCCGGGTGTTTTACTCCCTGGGTGCCATGGGGCAGACAAGGTTTCCAGCAGGCAAAGGGGTTGGGGTGGGAGGAAAACTCCTTGGAGGTTCCCCGAAGACTTGCAGCCTCATGGTGCAGCTCAGGACCCTCCTGCTATCCCTTGCGGTCCCTGGTATGCACAGCATGGGTTGCACTGCTCCGGCCTCCAAATAGAGTGTGCGGCAGGCACCTCCCTGTCACCATGCCCTCCTAATACCAGGTTAGCAGGGCCATTGCTGCTGCTCAGCCATCAGTTTCTATAGCACAATGTGACTTTCCTGAAGTTCGGTGCAGCATTGAAACCTTTCCTTTGCAAGGCAAGTGCTAGGCAAGCAGCTGTGTTCCTACAGCTACCTGCAAATGCTGTGCTTTTGCAACCCTGCCCACCAACCTTTGCTCCGTCAGAGCTACAGACCCAGGACAAAGCTCCCGGTGCATCTCCTCTCCCTATTTATGGTGGTCCTGGCTGAAAACTAAGCCTAGGTTGTCTGTCAAGGTGCCAGCCTTCTGCGCCCCTTGGCTGGGATTTCAACAGGGTGTTGGCTGCCGAAACACCCTGTAAATGAAGGATCCTGGGTGGCTTCTAATCCTATCCACTCAACCTGACTGCTGCCCGATGCCTGGTGTGAAAAGCACCCCCATGTCAGGGGTGTCTCTCCTGCCTACGGACATGGATATTGCTCCGCAAGTGCTGGGTCCAAAGGGACTTGCTTCGGTTGCAGCAAAGCCGCAGTGTATGTTAGCCCAGGCTTCAGCTTTCTGAACTCAGGGCTTTTTCACATAGGGTAGCACCATCTAAAAATAGCAGTCTATAGCTAACCAATGTATTGAACAGCCTAGCACAAACAGCTAGTGCAAACCAATATAAATAATTCTTCTGACACCCCCACACCCACCTTCTTGTTGTCGAGCTCAGACTAGCCTGGAATATTTAAAACGAGATTTTTTTTTCAGTGAAATTGTCCTTATTCTTTTATAACAATAACAAAAAAATCATTCTGAAGAGACTTTAAATAAACAAATCATAAATAATCATTCCCAAGCTGAGAGAAAGCTGGGAAAATGACTCATTTTGGGTGATTCTGAAAAAGAAGCCAGAAGTCCTGTCTCCTGTTCCAGCCAGCAAAATGTGCTGTCTCATCAGAAAAAACTAATTAACTTTTCACTTAAAAGCAGATTGCTGGACATGTTATGTGAACATGCCACCAAGGCAACCTTCTGCTGACCCAGGACCCCTTGGCCTGGGGGACTGGTCCCAGGCTTTGCCTCCCAGAAGAGATGCTGGGAAGGCAGACCATGGCACATCACTTGACAGGGAGAAGATATCATTTTGGTTTATCAGCTTTTGGAAAGAAAGCAGAGTGCTGCTTTGGGGCACCCCTGGGTTTACACATGCTGCAGGCATCCCTGGTGCTGGCACAGGGCTGTGCGGTGCAGCCGGAGCTACTGCTGGGGTGCTGAGCTGCACCCGTGCCTTGTTTTGCCATACCCAGCCACATCACCAAGTCAACCCAGCTAAGGGCAGCAGAGGGGGTGCTGGATTAGAGATTTGGCTGAGGTACGTTGTTATTTCCACAGCACCCATTCCTGGAGACACTCTTCCCATTGATACGGCTGATGGCTGTGGGAGAGCCAGCTGCTTGGGTGGGGAGTTATAGACATATCTCTGGCCCTCCTTGTCTTCTCAGCAGCACTGGGCCAAAGTCCTGTGCAGTACTGGAGGTCCCTCTGTTTGCTCAGCTCCTTAGAGAGCACTGGCTGTGTTTGCTTATAGCTGCCTTGTGCAAATGCTGGCTGCACTGCAGTGGGAGTCCCTGAGCTGAGCCCGGGATGTGCCTTTGCTGCTAGGGATTTCCCCCCCTTCCTATGGACTGTGCAGACTTTCTTCCACTTTAGGCTCTGCCTCAGTAAAAAGACCCTGATGGACAGCAGAGTTTATCTTTAACCTGCCCTACAGGTCATGCAAGGCCTATGTTGGTGCCCCCCTGATTCCCAGTGTCCCCATTAGTAAGATTATTGCCCATCGTTTTCCAAGGAGCACACCCTTGTAAGGCAATGGATGAGGTCTGTGAGCATGCTGATGGAGTTAAACTCCCCACACCTTCTGAACTGGAGCCCAACCATCTGCTGTACAACCGTAGATTGGTCAGAAAGCTGCTGGTGACTCAGTAAAGGAAGCCGAGGCATGGACGGTCTATTTTTAGCTGTCATTAAATGTACTAAAGTGGCTTACTGCTGAGTTGAAGAAAGGACGGACAATCCCCGCTTGCCCTATTTAGGGAATAAATGTGGAATACTTACACCCATTTCTAGAGTCTAAATTATAGGTGCTGCCGGGGAGAAGGCTGTTGGAGAGGAGAAATCTCTGGCCATCCTTCTGCATGGCTCAGGACAGCCTTTCCTTTCCTGCAGCATCGGTCCGAAAGGCAACCAGCACATTTGCAGAAACACAAGCAGAGGAAGACTGTGGGCACTCACCTGACATGCGCTGCAGCTACCTGGCTGTGCTCAAGTCTATTCAGCCCTCCTTGAAAAGGATGCAAAGAGGTGATGGGTAGCAATGAGCCCAAGGAGACTGTTACCCTCTTGTTTTACAAAGGGAAGTAATAAGAAAGAAAATGATAAACCAAATTTTGTATTTATATATAAAATATATATAATGAATCTATATAAAATAATAATATATGTGTGCTATATGTCTGTAAAAAAGCCTCTGTTCACCTTTTATCAGAATACAGAAAGATATCCCAGGAAATAGTTTGTAGATTCACAGCCAACAAAGACGTTTTACTCACCCAGAAGAGAATTATCCTGCAGATACAGCGAACATCAAGAGCATAGTACGGTTGCAAGAAGGATGAGCCATTAGTGTGTATGAAAGGACACACACAGAGATGTTAGTAACTTTTAACCAATCCCATTTCTGCCTGAAATGTCTTCTATTACTGTCAACAGTAACTCTGGCTGAAAAGGAGAAGGAAAAAGTCACTTTTCTTTGTATGTGGCCTGGCCTGGGCCACACTGGCACAGTTCCTTCTCTGGTCTTTGTTTGCAAGGCTGCCACACAACAGCAAGTGAGGAGCCTTTCAAATGGGGTAAAAGCTGATATCTTGAGGGGGAGAAGTTGGCAGGCATGAAGTTCCATCCCCACAACTGCCATGGAGCTGCTTTGGGAAATGGGCTGCCCAGGGCTGCTGCTGGGATAAGATGGCATAAAGGAGTGACAAGACCAGTATGGGAAGTGAGCCAGATGTTAAGAAAGGCAGCAAACAGGT
>JAOEHX010046484.1:29036-40708 GCA_025448015.1 Bolborhynchus lineola | reverse complement strand
ATGGTTTAGTGTGAGATGTCTCTGCCCATGGCAGGGGAGTTGGAACCAGATGATCTCAAGGTCTTTTCCAGCCGTAACTATTCTATGATTCTATGTTTCTATACTCTATGAGCTCTTTAATTCTTGAGTAAGTTCTCAACTTCCTTGAAGTTAGTGCAAAATCTCCTAGAGACTTCAGTAGGATTATGATTTTGAACTGGTTTTGGTAAAAAATGAAATATGGCAGTGTCTCAAAAGACATAACAAGACTTGAAACTCCTCTCATGAACCACAGCAGATTTTGATTACAAGTTAACATTAACTATAACATTTCACTGTGATAATAATTCATACTTACATCTTCTGACCTTTCTTAATATTAAACTATTTTAATATGTAGTCAGTATCATTTTATCAGTACCTCTGATACATCAGTGCAGCATATCATAATAAACTTCCAGTGTTAAGTTTTGTTTTAATGCATATTTTAGCTTTGCCTATTGATGTCAATAGGAATAGAGTCCAAGCAACAGAGTAAAAGATCTGGTCTCAAAAGGTATGAGAGTATAATTTACCTTTCACTGCTTGAACAGCTCTGTGTTATTTTTATTTTCCCCCGTTTTATTAACTCATTAGACCTTCTATATTAAATGCAAAAAAGAAGTTTCTTGTAGACTAATGAACAAACCTTGCCAATTATAAACTCACAGAACTATTCGTTTAGCTGGTTCGTATTCATAAGGAAACCATGGCTGTGCTCTTACTAGCAGCCAGTTGCTCATGCTTTAATAAACTCATCAATGTTGATCTGAGGCATATCTTTCCATTTTTATCCTGTAATTCTTTGAGAAATGCCGAGTAGATAATTCCAGTCTCTTAATCACAGAGTTGCTCCAATGTGCAACCAAGATCACTGAAGCTAGAGACAGTGATGTACAATAGAACCAGCCTCCGAACTCATATAATAAAACTCTATGCTTACATATGCCAATTAGGAATTGTTAGATCATGCGGATCACAGCCGCTATAATGAGCCTTCAGTACATGGCAAGACATTTGGGGATTTTGACGATTTTGGTGGGTGCAGATTTTGCTGGGTTTGTTCATCAACATTTATGTGAATAGGTTAACACTGGCAGTTGAAAAAATCAAACATTTTTCTCTGTTGATATTAGCTTTTTCTAAGTTTTTCTCTGTATGCTTTTACAGATGTCAAAGATCCCCTCTACTAATAACGCCCTTTCTGACTGGGACTCCACCATTTTTCATAGTGTGAAACCAAAAGAGTCCCATAGCTGCCATAACTCAAATGTGGTTCTTGACTTTGAATACCATTTTTAATCATTGCTGTTGTACAGAATTAAAGGCTAATCAGCTTTTTTGTAGACCAACGTGTTTATCTGCACTTTTCAGCAGCCCAGAACTCCATATGGTTTTCTTTCACAGTCTTTTATAGAGCTGTTTCTGAACTTCTCATCTTGTGATTAAAACCAAAGTTTAACCAGACTACACTAAATAATTGATTTTTTGCCAGCTGTGCCCTGGATAAATGCTTTATAGGACTGGTATCTGCTCCTTTAACTTGCACTTAATACTTCTATACACTAAGCATGAAGAAAATGATCTCATCAAAAGAGGCCTGACATTCCAGCAAGGCATGTGCAAGGCTTTCAAAACATGAGCATATGTTTTCCTGATACATATTTTGTGCCAGAAAGGGTGTAATGAGTCATCACCTCTGCAATATTTAATACCTCAATTAATGTAAAGCCTCTTTCAACCTTTTTGCTGCTAGTAAACCTGTTATACTTTTAAATAAAATATTTATCTGACCAGCATTGCCAAAATATGCTACTTAGTCAGCAACGTGGGTGTGTTTTTCCTAGCTGGTCACCCTAAAAACATTTATGGTGCTTAATGACTGACTATTGAAAGTTCTATGCATAAATTTCTTTCTTGGCATGTACAGGGGATAACAACAGTAATAATTAATATGCAACAATGTAACAAATGCAGCCATTCAAAATGCAAACCCCTTGTGGTTACTGATAATGACTTTAAATCAGTGGGAAGTTTTCTCCTAACTTCAGTCAGTATTGGGTCAGGCCAAAAGGAATAGGTGCTTGCTTTGTGATAACAACATATGAGACCTCTGATATATATCATAAAAACATGACACAGCAGCTTTGCAATGAGAGGTGTAGTTTTTCATTTGAAAGAGAAGTGCAACAGATTGTTGGTTGCCGAACTCTAAATTTGTAGTCCACCTGCTTGTAGCATCTGCCTGAAAGCTAATTTCTGTACCCTGATTGAGCTGGAGGCTTGGGGAATCAGTTTTTGTACTGTAGGCTGGTTGGTGTTAAAATAGCCCTATATCTAAGGACTTAGATGCAGAGCTCATCATTCAATAAACCAGATTTCAACTGCCCAAATGCTTTTCTTCATATACTAGGTTATAAAAGAGAAAATTAAATGATTCATTGCCTAATATTTTTCAGTTTATTGTGTGCCATAGCAATGTACCTATATCATTATACAGATGAGACACAACTTTTCACTGCCTGTTTAATCAGGTGCTCAAAATAATCCATGGCTTGAACTTGGAGAATTCAGAAGAGACAGTCTTGGACAAGAGGATATATAAACATTTCGGGCAACGCCATGGCAAGGCCTAGCATACAAACCTATTCTACAATATGTCCAACCTTCATTTATTCAGTGGAAATAACGATTTCACAGTCTGAAAGTCTGTGTAGTAAACTTCAGCATTTGGGTTGCATCTGGAACTAAACAAAGTGTTACAGTGGTGGATTCACTGTTCCTTTTAACAAAAAGAGGAATATCCAAAAAAAAGTAGCACATATAACATTAGCATTTGTTACCACCATTTCTATGGGACAAGCCCTTACCTGAAGGACTTGGCATTTCAGCTTTTCACACTTAATTTCAATAATTATTGAACATCTTTATACACTGAATAACGTCTTTTTCCTAAACTGCATCTATACACTTCTACCATTACTATCTTGTTTTCTGTATCATTAGGTGGTCATTATGGTCATTATTTAAAGGTGCTATCATGTTTATGCTGAAACAGAATCTTCTGTAGCATTTAATGAAATTGTTTTGTCTAAAATGACTTCCAACATTGACTAAACTACTGTTTTTGTGTGTCTAGTTTTGAAATTTCTGTTTGAAATGCCTTCAAAACTGACTGCTTGTCATGAAATCACTTATGCGTCCATTTGCAGATTGACTTGATAAAATCTCTACTTTCTGCCATTCCATTATTGTGTCCATGTTAACAAGCCTCTAGTTAAACTTAAAGACCATAGCTGGGAAATAGGTTTTGAACATTATCTACCACTCCATTGAATAAAATGAAATTCAGTGTAAGTCTTTCTCTTAATTTCTTTAAGATTTCCCCTGTATTTTCATGAGATCTGTTAGAAGCTAGGCAAGCCTAATGAAAAGGTGTAATTATGTAGTTTTGTCATTTTTCTTTGTCTATGCTCTGTGGGGGACAGCAACAAGCGAAAGGTGAACAGAAACAACTTTTCTGGTAACAGAATGAGCATTGGTATTAGGTAAGGAAAACTATGTTTTACCTTCTGTTGAAGCCCTAACCTACAATATCATGTTAGCCAGATGGATGTGTGCTGTGTAGACCACAGACCTCAGATTCATGCAATGTTTGCCCTCAGCTATCAGATGCAAAAAAACAGAGACACTCTCCACAGTCAGCTGATTTCAGCTACAGTCATGCATGATGTGTTATACAATATGGGCAAAGATTTGCCCTGGAGCTTATTTACTGAGCAATCAGATTTTGCAGTCCTAATATCTGAAGAGCAGCCGTGTTCCGTAGTACGCCAATTTTCCTGTATTATATGGGTTGTAATCAAGATCAGTGTAAATCTGACTTAGGTTGTCAACAACATTAATTTTGCTCTTTTTCTTTCTCTGCTTTCTATCCACACCTTTAGAATATAGGGCATCAGTAAACTCTAAATTATTGTGTGGGCTGCACAATGCCATATAGAGGCTTTGCAAGACCTACAAGCAAAAGTAAAGTTCTGAGGCCCATTTTTCTCTAGAACTGATCATGGTGAAAGTTTTGTCTAAGTTTTGCTCTTTGTACTACTTTTAACCACATTGGATAGAAGGCATGTTGTGTTCCTGGACTTTTTAAAGACAAGTCCAAAGTCCTGTAAGAATTAACTTCTACTCATTTCATTCAATGTGGAAAAAAATCCCTACCTGCATTAGCTGAACTCTGGACTGGTTCAGAGAAAAAATGTACCTTATGGGTAAGTATAAATAAATTAGAATTTCTTCTCAATCAGTTACTCTGCATTAGAAATAGATAAATCCAGGCTGTCAAGAGATTCCAAGAAACTTTCATATGGTGGAGAAAGGTTAGCAGCTTTTTTTGCAATTCTTAAAATATGTTCAAGTTAGAACAGTTAATGCTAAGGAGAAATTAGAGAAATATAGGCTAGCAGAGGTAAACAGAGATTAAGAAATTATGTATTTTCATCATCAGTTCTAGGTGATCCTTTCATAACAATACACTTCAGTGGCAAAGTGTCTTGCACATGTCTCTGCAAACTTGTGCAATTAAAACAGTGAAGTTACTGTTTAGAAAGTGTAAACAATTATTCTGCTTCCAAATCACAATGACTAAATCCTGACAGCTTGTCAACGCATACTTAGTCAGGATGCACGTGCTGGCTATGGTCGACACATCTGCTCCCGCTTCCAAGGAGAATTGTCAGGGCAAGTCCAGGAAGCAAGGGATAGTTTTGGTCATGCAGCAGTCAAGTCATCACATTGAAAACTGACGAAAAATCAGCTTCTCTTTTGGGAGATGTATCTTGTGTGTTTGATTATGGGTGGGAGGGATGACACTAAGAAAGGACTGTGAATGTCACGAGTATGAGCATGCAGGAGGTAATAACTGACCCAAAGAGGTTAAAGAAAGCAATTCAAATCAGTCAGTTTTGTTTGTAATAGCAATGACAAGATGTCAAAAACAGGAGGCAAGTCATACAAAAAAATCCAAATTCCTATAGGAAGCCCAAATAAAGGCTTGTCTGTATGCTCCACAAGAGGAAATAAAGAAAGAAAGCTCAGCGATTTATAGGAATTTACACCTGTTGGGCATTTGGCTTGACATCAGACAGAAGCTATATTCTATGGCCCAGCTTCCTATTGTCCCAACAAGAATCCACTAGACAGGGTTGTCTGAGTTCTGCTCTTTGGCAAATTAAAATCCTCAGCCCATGCAAGACAGATCTTTCTCAGCTGTCTTTTCCTTTCCAAGCTCCACCCTTCTGTGAGTTTCAGCTTGTTTTAAGGGTGAGTGTAAACAGACATTTAAACCAGTAACAGGTGTTCCCAGAGAGACATGTTTTTGTTTCATTCCAGGAGGATGAGGTTTGTGACCATCCACATTTCCTTCCCTTATATGAACAGGACATTCCAGGCAGGAAAATTGTACTGAGCCAATGTCAGCCAGCAAAAGCAAAATTCACTAAGGGGATTCAGAGTATCACCCCAGAGGTCTTTGTGGAGAATAATACTGAGAAAGGTCACAAAAAATATTGGCCTGACATCTGCAGCCTCCCACATGAGCAGTTAGTGCTGTGTGCTCCACAGACAAATGCATGTATGAAGAGGAATGGGCTAATATTCCCCTAAACTTCTCTCCTGCAATTCTCATCAGCAATTCTATCACTTACCTGTGTGTACAGGACACTAACACTATAAGATGCAATGGGTACAATTGAGACCAGCTTTCCTCTCTTTGTACCAGAGCAAACCCAAAGTACTTATTAAAAACAGGAAGGAGGCTGGGGGCACAGCTGAGAAAAAAGTCATGACCAAAATTAAGTTGGGTAATATAAGGGTAATAAAGGAGTTGTCACTAAACTATTGATTCTCCTGAAGTTTTAACATTTTTTTGACTGTATATTTAGAAATTTCACCTTTGATCTGAGAGTAACTGTAGATCTACAGACCCACAATTTCCCCAGAAACAACCAATATATTCATGAAAAAAAACCCTATATATTTTGATAAATTTTCACTTTCACCGAACTCCTTTCCTATCCCCAAAATTTTATGCAAAAATTCCCAACAAGGGCTTTCCTTCTGTCCTCTTCCTTGGTTAGGCCTAATCCTCACTCTACTGGAGCTCTTGGACATGTTCCATCATCACTGACCCCACTGCATTTTATTTTAGTCACTGGACTTGTTGCTGAAATAGAAGTCTCTGTGCAATCACCATTATTTTTGAACTTTCCACCTTCCTTCATCACTTTAAAGATATTTAGTAGCACAATAGCTATGCTTCTTTGCAGGGAAACTAGCCTTTTTCCCTCAGTTAGTCTGGATACTTTTGGGAGTTCCTCTCTGAAATCTTCTGCAGATGTGAGCTCAGCTGCTAAGAATGGCTGGGCATGGCCCCAAGTTTTCAACTCAGCACATGACCCTTCCCAGAGAGAAGACCTCCGGTCTGTGTCCCAGGCCACATCTCTCCCGCTAGCATAAACCAGCAGAAATATGCTCTGCCAAGAACAAATCCACTGGGATTGGTTCCCATCCACTGCTCGGGTACATGACTACATGACTACCTTGTATGAACTTTGGCTACTAGCCTTTGAAAATTGACTTGACACATAGCTTTTGCCTAAAAGCCTGACCTTACTCCTTGGTAAACATCTAGCAATCTAAACAACTTGAAACAGAGCCCAGTCCAAATGGCTTACCAAAGAGGAGACAAAAAATAAAGAAAGAGGAAGGAGAGGAAAGAGGAGAAAAAAAGAATCATGTATGTCCTTGTCCCATGCACGACTTCTACTGAAGATAGTTTCTTACCCTCAGACCTCAGGGAAAAGAGAAATTTGTTATGTCAGTGAAGAGAGAAGCTGGTTCTCCGCTTTGACTCAGGCCAGATCCAAACGAGTCTAGAAGTTTCCAGGAAAGCTCTTGCTGGCACTGATCTCATGTCTTCAGGTTTTAGCGTCTATGGCTCACAAAACCTTCCTCTTGTGGGGAAAGATCATGTTCTTGGGAGAATTGCAATAATTCTTGTAACGAAAACAAAGAATGTATTTTTGTTTATTTTTCCTAATGGCCCTGATCCAGCCAGGTTTTGCGTGCTGGTAACAGATGTTTCTCGTGAGTGACCCAACATCTGGCACAAAGATCTTCTGTTGTAATTGTTATAATGAAAACACAAAAGACCGTAGCGTTAGACACGAAGAACTGCATTTTTTTTTCTAATGGGTCTCCTACTTTGAAGCCATGAGTGTGTATACTGGGTTTGATCCAAAGCCTTTGAAAGTCAACACAAATTTTCATAGATTTTAATGGGTTTGGGTCAGTATTTTTATGAACCACTGGATCTAAATGTACAAAGACAAAAAGAAAACTGCTGATCTTTACAAAAGCAGTGATTTTACTTTAAGAAGAAATCACTTTTTCTTGGTGTACAGCTTTTGTTCACAAGTCTTTCTGCTTCAAAATCTTGATGGAAAACAACACAAATCACAAATCACTTTAGGTAAGCTCATTAGGCAATGCAGAATTTGTGTGAGCAAAAGCAATACAAAATCAAAACAATTTTTTTTGGGTACAATTAGTAACCAAAGAATGATCTCTTACAGTGTCAACTGAATCTACCTCCTGCAGAAATAAGTTTTAGTTTTTCTGTTCTTAAAACAGGGGTCTTCTCATGAAAATGAATGGAGTCAGTTCTCCCTGAAATTTAGAGGCAGAATGCCTCAGAATTTTGGAACAAGCAAGCAAATAATCAATCAAAAAGCAACCAAAAAAAAACCCACCCACAACATTCCTTTGTCTTTTTTAAAGTCAAATGCTATTCTCACATGCACTCAAGAGAACCATACCATGACTTCCCTGTGTTTATAATTTAATTTATAAACATAAATGTACTCTCTCTAAATGCAATTATTCTATTCCTCCTAAGGAAGCAGAAAAAAAGTGTGGAAAAGAGAAGGAAATGGGGATGAAGGGAGAAAAGAAAGAAGAAAAGAAAAAGAAAAAAGAAAAATAAAAAAAAGGAAAAAAAGAAAAAGAAAATGAAAAAGGAAAAGAAGAAAAATGAAAAGAAGAAAAAAAGACAAAGACAAGAAAAAGACAAGAAAAAGAAAAAGAAAGAAAAAGAAGCAAAAATAGAGAAAGAGAAAAGGAGAAAGATAGACAAAAAGAAAAAGATACAGAAAGAGAAAACAAGAAAGAAAAAGGAAAGAAAAGAGATCCATACAAGATAGTTTGACTGACAGCCAGCCCATGATTTGCTTTACAAGCACTACAGTACTAAAATCTTCAATAATATTAGCATGCATTTTATTCCTAAGTAAATTAACTTTAAGTTTCCTGCAGAAGCTGTTGCTAAAGCAAATGCAATTGAAATGTATTAGCTCTTTATCCAGAGCTCTTCTCCATACAATTCCATCCCTTAAGCATATTTTGGTCTTCTTTGCCTTTCAGAAGTTTTAATGAAAAGCCTCATAGGCACAAATAGTACATATCCTTACCTAATATAAACACAAAAGACTTTTTGCTTTGGAAACAAATGTAGGGGAACAGCTGTGCTGATGAGCTACTCAGAGCTCCTATTGAATATGCAGCTGCTTCTCTCTGTCCTCAGAAAACTCCTGGTTTGATTGACAGACAGAGAGATAACCACATGGAACAGGAGGCCAGATACCAGTCACAGGCTTAAATCAGAGCTGCCTTAAATCTACAGAAATGGTGAATCTTATTTTTAGCTGCTGATGTGGCAGCCATTTAGTCACAAATCTGAAACTTCTGCCAAGCAGGTACAAATCCCTCTTCCCGAAGTTTAAACCACTTTAAATCTATTCATGCTCAACTAGTAGGTTTGCAGTCTTGGCTTCTCAATTGTAGCAGAGAAAGTTAAAGAAGGAAACAAGGTTTATTTGTAGCTATCATCTTTTTCAGGAATGAGCTATAACAATTAGAAATGTTTTCCAGGCTCTTGTTTTGTTTCCAGGACTACTTGATAGCATGGTATCATCAGAAAGTTAAGCCAGCCAGGCAGGAATATATATAAAAACATACTGGCTATTATCAAAACAGTGATTTTTGACCTGTTCCAGTCTTAAAAGTGCATTTCAGATGTTGGGTAGGATAATGACACTACATGTATCACCATTACACTCTCTGGTGACTGGGGAAATGCAGGACTCATCGGTCTTTAGGATGTGGTAGTTAAGTCTAGATGCCCTTCTCATATCAGTTTAGCAAATCATGTGTAGGAAATAGATGTTGTTTGCCACAGAAAACTAGAGCTTTCAGACAATCAATTCATACAGTCTGGATCCAAGGTAGCATTTGTAATTTTATAATAGCAGAGCATATAGACAGCCTGGCCTTTTGGGTGCATAGCTTATATCAAGTGCAAAGTGGATTAGGTTGCTTCTCTGAAAATTTAGGATCCTAAAAACCATATTTGGTGCCTAAATATTTTACTGAGTTGCTGTCTGAAGATATGACTTCTTTTGCAGAAAGTCAAAAGCATTTATTTGTTTGCTTTAGCAGCTGCAGACCTATTTCTTCACCCTGAAAATTGGTACAATGATGAATATTATTATTATTATACAAATTGGCAGATAGATAGGAAGTACAATGGATACTTGAAATCACAGAAGCTGCAATCTAAACTAGGGGGAGAACTGGGAACACTTCAGAGCTGATGGGTCTGGATAAGGGCCCTGTCTCCAAACCAGAGTAAAACTTCTCTCTCTCATCTATTTTCTATAGGATGATTACCTGGGAGTGCTCTCTGGATGGGAGCCATCACATGCTTCCACCAGATTTCTGATTCAGAGCATACTGTAGTGCACACCTGCAGCTTGGTTTAGATGGAGTAGAAGTTGATGTTCTGGCTATGTTTCAATCTACACTGATAGGTATCTGTCTGACCACCCATGTAGGGATCCTGACACCAGCAGCTTATCTCAGCATTGGCACATGCAGCCTTTCAACACTACCTACGGGATGTGGACCTTGTTTGTCTCTGACACCTGTTTCAATTTCTCTGTCCTACATTCAAAATAATTTCATATCTCTTTCTTCTGGCATAGACCTTTCTATTTAATATTTTTTTTTTTTCACTTTTTCACAATTCACATCACTTTTGCATGAATCCCTTGATTAATTTTATTTGTTTGAACGTTAAAGAAGGTATTTTATTATTGCCTAAAGGGATGGAAAGCTGCCAATGAACATTAAACATGCTGTGGTCCAGTCCTTGCACAAGAAACCATCATTTGATGCTAACCAGCTTACAGGTCGGTCCTGGCCTTAGAAGTTCAGTGCTTTAGGCAAGATAAGTTTATTGGGGTTGTTTAAAGTTTTCTTGCCACACACCCAGCAAAAATATTTCAAAAGCTCATAGATCTATATAAATATATATGTGTGTGCATGTACTGGTATGTGATTATAAGTGCTATGCATATACATGCTCACACATACACTCACACACACACACACACATTATCCCACATATCTAAGTCTCTGAGACAGCCACATCATAACTAAGTTAAACATTTTTACCCATCCCACGTTGCATTATTCTTTGCACCATATTCCTGGATCCTTTAGGACAGGTCTTGGAAATCAAATATGCTGCCTTAAACAACTGCCACATTTTGTTTTTTATGTGGCCATAAAACATTTGTCTTCCTTTCCTAGGACAGAATATTATCAGAAAAACTGTGTCTGGTATGCAGCTACACATCTTAATCTACACTTCTCTAGTTAAAATAAAAAAACCCCAAACAATTACTTCCCAGCCCTGCAGAAGCAGAAGTATTAGGTTTGTCCTGCTATAAAGATTATATTTCCAGTTTCTAAAGGGATGTAATGACCAGATTTTCCAAGCACATCAATGGGTTAAGTAAGCACACCTTTCTCTGTATATGTACACCTACAGTTAAGTAACTCTGTGACCCACTATGTCAACACTGACTACCTATAAGGTAGGGTATGCTTGAAATAAGATTTTTTGTTGTCTTTCTTCAATTACAGAAGACTGTATTTCTATTAAACCCAAAACAAGGCAGTCTTCATGTGGTCTGAATGTTTCCCAACTGGCTTTATCCTGGAAATATCAAAACCATTAGACTCTAGACTAAACTCCAAATGATGCATTTTTACAGGTTATATACCTTTCTGAAAGCCCTCTACAGTCAGTTTTTTAATAACTTGAAAAGACAGAGGCACTAAGCAAAACTTGGAATCTCTAGACAGTATTTAAGGAATAGCATTCTACAAAATCTATACCATATGGAGAACACAAAGCTACATAATATAGCAGAAAGACAAGACATAGTTACCTATCTGGGTAACTGAACTAAGTACCTGAATACTGTAACTGAGAGAAGAGCAAAAGTGAGCTCTATTAGAGCTTGTGAGGCTGCTCACATGCTTAAAAAAAACAAGTGCTTTATCACTTCATTGAGTTGCAACATTCCTCTGATTCAAATGCATAATTTATACTTGACTTTATGAGAATTTGTGGATGTCTGCATTCAAAATCTGCAACATACACGGCCATGTTTTTATGTATAGGTCTTAAAAATAAGTACAAAGTACTCCAAAATGCAATCCAAAGATATCTTCAGATCTATTCTGTT
>JAOEHX010046484.1:0-28936 GCA_025448015.1 Bolborhynchus lineola | reverse complement strand
GAGCTTTCAATTTAATATGAAGTCAGATTACAAGCCACACAACCAGATGCACCCCTTGCTGCAGACATAAAGTACACATGAGATGCTGTAATGCTTGAGTTTCACAGCTCAATTACAGCAGAGTGTCATTCAAGTTTACCATTAACATTGAAATGCCTCAGATAGCCAATGGTATGTTTAAATCTTTTCCTTTACAACATGAATATTTTCATTTCTCCTTATATCAGTGTTCTATGGCCACAAGAAGAAACAGAATTAATGACTCAGCTTATACAAACAAAATGCACATCGCTATTACTCTGTTTTGCATTTTAATTCTGTTACAAGCACTGAAACTGGGTGCATTTTAGGTGAACTATTTTGCTTAATAGATTTTTTTATTGTTGCTTTATTTTCAAAAAATAACAAAAAAAAAAAAAAAAGGAATTATTTCTCTCAATCTATTTGTGCACTCAGTTGCATCTTTATTTTATTATATATAAATATCAATCTGCTAAGGAAGGAAAATGTGCTTTCATTTTAACATTTTAATTCCCCATTGCCCTGGACTTTTTTGAACTAAGGTTACAGCACATCTCCTTGTTGGTAGTCTAACCCACTCAATCTCTGCTTAGAGTTTCTTGTTTTATAGATTCAGTCTCCCAGCACTTGTAATATGATAAATATGTGGAAACTTGAAAATGGTATCTTGTTTACATGGCTATGCAGCTGCCAAAACAGCTGCTATTTCAATTTTTTAAGAGGGAAAAAAGGGCCTCTTATCTGATGTGGAAGAAAAACAGACTGATCCTTCTATTCATTTTTAGTGTGTCTCAAACACATTTAATAACACAGAGAAACCATAATGTAAAAAAGATATCAACCACTACGCATAATATTGAAGAGCCTTCCTAAGAGCTAAAATAATTTATTTTTTCGTGTGAAATCATTTTTCTGTATCAAGGTTACAAGGAACTGAAAACTGCAGAAGATGGAAGTGCTTCCAAAGAGTCAAACACTCCCCTAAAACTATATAATTTCTGTTCAGCAGATATCAGACAAAGGAAAAATAAAGCTGGTGTTGATAGGTCCTGGTGGACACTGGATGTTTCCATCAGAAATAAAGTTTAATCTTTTTGAAAAATAATCATGTTACACTGACTGAAAAATCATAAATATAAATTTTCTTTGAAAACATTTATTTTCAATAATGTTGTCATTATTAACAGCAAAGTGGTCTAAAAGCCAGGGCACTCCAATTAAGGCTGCTCTAGATGAAAATGTGGTTGACTCATAATTAAAGCAAATAAAAAAAAAGGTGGTTTTGAAAGAAAATATTTGATAATTTTTACAGAACATTTTGGCAATACAAATATATATTTGAGAAATATCTTGCTTTTCTTGAATGAGCAGTTCTTAGTGGAAAGATATTCACTGAGATGTTCAAACTCCAGAACTGAGCATTCTTGGCTAGGAACAAAATCAGTTATAGCTTTGAGTGCTCAATATCCTACAAAAGGATGCAGGACCAGAAGGGAAGTTACATACTCTGCTGGAGGAAATCAGAGTCTCTTTACAGTCATAGAAAAGCAGAAGAATTACCTAATCCTCCATCAGCTGCTGGATTTAGGATCAATATTTGCCAAAACAGCTCCATGGGAACACAATTTGAATTACTTTTGTTAGTATCAGAATACATGGGCTATATAGTCCTTGTTTCAGAGGAATGAATACAGATGGTCTCAGCATATTTTAGAGCAAGGCTCAGTGACTTTCAAAATGTGTCACACCTTTCCCATACATTTCCAAATCCGCAATGAGTTAAGTTTTATTTTGCCAAGTAATCTCTAAAAAGCCAAGGAAAAAAAAAATCTTTACTAAGATTTCCTATCAAGATATATTTACATGTGAAATATACTTAGTTTATATCTATAAAGATGTCATTCAACTGCTTGTCTCTGGCTCACCTGAATTTAGCTCCAATAGAATCTATTGTTAAAGTCTTTCAGCTTCTTCATTTTATTTCAGTGTAAGTTCAAGTAGGATAAGCAGGTTATTAGCTGTACCAGTTTCAAATATTTAGTTTTTTTAAATAAAAGATTATTCGCAAATTATTACATTTGCTCTCTAATCAAAGTTGCAATCAAAATTAAGGAAGCAGACAAGAATTTATAACTTACTTTGTAAAATAAATGTAATAATTTAAAAATTGGAACTATCATGCACTACCTTATTTAAATTTAAAATCTTTTGGAGTAGAATTATTTTTTTTTTCTATAATCACCTCTCTCAGAGCATTTTCTATATATTACCAATAATACAAAACATAAATAACATCTCTTCCAGTGACCTGATAACATTTTTTTTTCTGTAAAGAAGCAGAAGGATTTATTCCTTGAAACAAAATGTTCATGATGTATTTTTATGAAACTAGTCACAAAGAAATTATATAAGAAACTGTAGACATTCCTCCTACCCTACATTTTCAAAAGTATGTTATCTTTTAAATAATGAAATGTAGTATTTGATTCTATTGTCTGTGCTTTCTTTCAAAGTATGACCTAATCTGGTGTCCTGTCATTGTTTTGGCAGAACATGAAACATCAAATATGTTAAATTTGAGTGGTTTCCTTCAGTGTTATTCTATCAAACTGGCAATTTCCGAAAGGATTTGGAAAGGAGTTTGCAATTCCTTAGACACCAGGGAGGTCCAGCAATGGCTGCCAAGATGATCTGTAGCCCAAGCTGGTCCTAATATCTGAGCACATAAAAACATTCTTTTTACTCCAATTTATTTTTAGGCCTAATCTTAAGCAGATTTGAGAAACCTTCTGCGTATCCACTGTTAGGATTTAGGGATGTAAAAACTTGATATTAGTATTTTTATACTTCATGGCACACAGGAAAACTACACATTGCTTTCTCAGAAGGTTTTTAAACAGTAAATTTTAATTGCAAAAATAAAACCACTCTGAGTAAAAAAGAAAAGCGAGCAATAACCAAACAGTAAATGTTAAAAATGAGGAGAGGATGCACTCTCGGATTGTTGTATGTGTAATCATGTACTTAATGTGTAGCCCATGCACTTCACATACTTTTCGTTATCACCAATATATCATGATGTTTCCAAGAAGGTAGCAATTTGGAAGAAATCTGTGATTCAGTTGTGGTTTGGAACCAACTCAGATTGCAACTTCTGAATAAGTTCAAATTGGAAACGTAATACTCCAGCTAGCCTTACTGAACTCCAGCCTTTGGAGCAGGGACAAGTGCTGTGTGGGACAGCCTATGCCTACAGGCTTAGTCTTGTCTCTAACATTAAAGATGAAGCAGAAAAGCTATAAACCCCAATTTAGTGTACTCTATCATTGACATTTCAGATCATCATAACCTAGCATCAGTTTACCAAACGCTCTAAGAATTTGGAAGTGTCAGTTCATAAAGTCATATTTTTTCCCTAATGCCTGTGAATAATATTAACCTCAGAAAATGCATCCACATAAGAAAACTTCTCTTACATTGTAAATGTAAAAGAAATGCTTCAACTTTAATGTTTGAATGGCTTGTAATTAAATGTAACTAATTTTCAAGTCATACCAAAAATAAATATTTGATTTGTCAGCAAAAGCAAGCAAAAGAACTAACCACAGACAATCTCTGAAAAGCAGACACTCCTGGAGACTGCCTGACATCTTGCTAGACAACACAGAAATTAAATAATATCTTCTAGGCCTCCCTGTGCAGAAGAAACTCAATGGAGCATAGAGAAAACATGAAACTGGAGCAGCATCTAATCTAAGGGGTACATTTTGGGGTTTTGGTTTTCTCTTTTATATGGTTTCCCCCTGCCCCAGAAACAACACTAATGTTTTGGTCAGGAAATTCTAAGATTAATTTGTGCAACAATTTTCTTTCTAACGTCTGTATCATCTGCAGTGCAGAAATTTCTACCTAGAATTCTGCAAGAGATTTCTACATGTAATTAGAAATTTTTATATAGGCTCCCAACACTAAAACTCTCAGTTCTTTGGAACAAAAAAGACTAACTAGGGAAACCTGAAATTTAGATCAAAGAGAATGGGTTTAGACCAAACAAAGTTGTGAGGCTTTTAAAACAATATTTTGCACATGCTCAGTATATTTTTAATTAATTTTAATATATTTTCATCATGCTTGAAAGGTAGTTTTCTAAGGGCATACTAGAATATAGCCTCAGCATTGCTGTGTTATTCTCAGGTAGTCAAAATGTATTATTTATAAATGATACACAGAAATGCAGGGGTTGGAAAATTAGTTTCCTGCAATACAATGTATCAAAATATTCTCTTGACCTTTAAAGACAGAAGCAAAGCCAGAAAAGATATCAAATAATGCTAAATTAATTTCTGGACAAAATCCTTTTGGCAGAAAGCATATGTTTAGAAACAAGATGATGAATTGTGAACACATAATTTGTGTGTATATCTTACTGATTCCCTCAAGTTAAAAACATGAAATGTTTAATCATCTTTAAGAACATCATTAATGTATTTGATAGTGTTTTTTTTTTTAATTTTTTTATTTTAAATAAAAATAGCTGTAAACAAACAGAAAAATGTATTTATTGGTGCAGTTCTCATCCTGAGTTGTTTTCAAAATTCCTGATCTTGCCACAATCTCAGTACTTAGTACTTAGTACTGAGTAGATAATACTTAATCAGCGTAACAGCGAGGACAGTCAAAGTACAGGTTTGTCTTCATGTATGGTTCTCACTGATTTTCTCTCTGTCAGAGATAAATCACATAATCCTGACCATTCCATTGCATTTAGAAAGGTATTTCCTCCCGTTCTTCAATGAAAAGATGATGTAAGAGAAAAGGACACCTCTTTCTTTAGGGAAAATCATGTCCACCTTTTGTCTTGAGCAGATACTCCTGCACAGCCAGGCACCCAGCGATCATGGTTCCGTAAGGAAAGTAGACAGGAGGCACAATGCTTTTAATGCCTGTATGTAGCATTATAGGCAGAAAGATATTCAAAGTTTTCCAAAAGACATATACTCTCACTTGAGAACCTCATGCAACGCACATAGATTTGGAGTATCCACATCTTCGAACAGGCAGAGGCCTAATGTAGAGGCCTCTGCAGTGTATGATGTGTAATGATACATCATAGACTTTTTGTTTTAACTTTCTGCACTGCCTGTTTAAACATCCCTGAGTTCAGATTAGTTCATTTAAGAGGGATTTTCCTCCAGGCCTGGTCCTGAGCAGTCTCCGTTCCTCTCAGACCCCTTGATGACCAGTCATATAAAGTAGCAGGACATAACATAATTTGGGAATTCTCCTTCACAAACAGGAGTGGGCAACAATGAGATCTGAAGGGGGCTCTGGTTTATCAGGCTTCTAAACAGAATTTACCACTTCGGTTTGGAAGAGCAGACAGAACTCCATGAAGACACTAATATTTGTGTTGCCCTTCACAAGGCCCAGGGCAGACGTGAAAGGGATTGTTACGTAGAGAGAAAGGATCAGCTGTCCTAACAAGTCAAATAAACCTGGTAGGCCACCTAAGCACATTTAGGCTGCAAAAATAACAAATACTCCTAAAAAAGAGAGAAGATGAGGTAGACGTTAAGTGCCATTACTATTTTTCTGCAAGGAAAGAGTAAGTGAAAATTTAGAAACAAAGGTCAAATATCATTCACAAAGATTAGTGGGAATTTTAGATATTGCTAGTAGATAGAAATTAGTGGTCTCAGCATATATCTGAGCTATTTATTTGCTTATTTGTTTCTTTGTTTCCAAATTTTGGCAGAAAATTCTTTTGCTTATTCATTTGTAGCAGACAATACTAGGTGACTCGAACAGCTATGTTTGAGTCAAACCTTTCTAGCAGAACTGGCTAATTCCTCATGTATTCTGGTTATGTGAAGTTTGATGTAGCCACAGGTGAACTATGAAAAATGTAACAATATTATTCCAGTTGTTTGAGGCCTCTCATCCAGGAGCATACCACAGGATGCTGTTCAAAGGAGGAAAATCATAACTGCTGCTCAAATTAAAGAGTACAGACAAATTCACATCATTACATTAAGGTCAACCACATAGTTAATATGCCTTGCACTTAACGTATTATTTTTGATAAAATGCCAAATAACTGAAGTGAAGGAAAGCTGCATTGTGGTGATTTCTGTGAAGGATAAACTGATTCCAGAGGTGTTGAACCAGGCAGTTTCAGTCTTATATGGTGATTTTTTGTGCATTTGAATGGTACATTTTCTCTAATTCTTACTGATTTCTATAGAAAATCCAAGAAAGAAGCTACATATGACAGTGAAAAACCCAAAAATTTTGCACACTTACAGTAGTACTGTAAGATGCTAAGCATTCTCAGCTTCTTCTTAATTGCTAGTAGTGTTTTCAAAATCACAGAATCACAGGAAAATTCAGGTTGCAAAGGACTCCAGGAGTCCACTAGTCTGACTTTCTGCTCAAAGCAGGGACAGCTCTGAGGTCAGACAGGGTTCTGCATTTCTTAAGAGTTCAGTGGCCACACTGAAGGGCATTTACACAATTTCCTGGACTTCTTTCAAATTCCATGAAAAAGAAGAACTGAGGAAGGAATAAATGATCAAGAGGAAGTATTAGGAAACATTTTTTTCATCTCTGTTATCTGAAACCAGGAGCATGGAAAATATTTCATGTTTGTGTCTTTTGGAACAGCGTACACGGAGCCATAATGCAGTAACAAATGATGCAGGTTCAGTGACCCTGCCCTTAATGGAGGTCTTTAAAGTGTCAAGAATGTCGTCAATTGGTCTACATCTTTTGGGACAGAATCTCATAATCCATCAAGCTTTATTAATTTCGTAGGATTAAAGGAATAATTACTGTGTAACCCTGTGCTGAAAACATGTCTTTTCTACTAGTTAAGATTCAGGCAAGTCTTAAGACTTGTCTTCTCATCAGAGGAGACTTCTAAGACTTGTTAGTTCTTCAGACTAGTAGCTACATTTTGGAGATATTCACTGTGGACACTAATTCTCTCATTCACATTTCAGAAGAGAACTGAGTCCTTTGTTTTTAAGAGCAGGTCCTTTTCTTTCACGTTAATCTGACTGCTTACTAAACACATGGGATCTGCTAATGAGTGTTGATTGGATTTGATCTCAACTGGGAAATTTCACCTACTAATTTCTTCACTCAGAAGGAAAAATAATTAGAGTGACATTGATGTGAACATAATGACAAGCCTATATACAGTAGAAAGAGAAATTTTGAAAATTGCAAAATAAAACTGGATCAAATGACATACTAAGGTATGAACAAGAACATACAATGTATGATGCCTAGGGATTCTAGGATAAGACTGCTGTTATGTGGTATTAATTGACTTTAAAACAAATTGCAAAATGGTATACAGATATACAACACTACAATCACTCCAATCACATATGTGCATATATCTGTCCTTTCCTGTTTGTTACAACTTTAAAGATCTACAAAGCATTCTAGTTTACAACATCTATGAGAAAAACAATCAAGATAAAAGGCTTATACTGAAGATTAATAGCTGGTTAACGAGATGACATTGTTGAAGGCAATTGGTACTTCAGGCAAGTCATACAGATCCAGTTAGAGGAATTGTTTATTCCATTCAATTCGTTGTGTGATGGCTGTATTTTGGGAATGGTCATGCTCATTATGCATCATTTAAGTTACCTGCTTGACTGACAGGAAACTTGTACCAAAGATGACAATGTCTTTTCTCTTCTGATTAAGCATTCAGTCTTCATTCTGGCATAAAAAATCCCCCACACCCTCTGACATACAGAGAAAGGAGAATTAAAAGTGAAAGAGGGAAGACGGGAGGCAAAAAAACCAAAAGCAACCACCACCCCCCAAAAAAAAGCAAAAAACCCCACTCCCCCAAAAAAAATCCCCCAAAAAACAAAACCAAAAGCAAACAGACATTCCCCTGCCCCCCAAAAAACCCCCACAAACAAAAAAAATAAAACAACAATGTAAAACCAAAAAACAACCAAAAAAAAAACCCCAAAACCCTAAAGGCTCAAAAGGAAAAGACAAGTCATATGTTTCTGTCACTAAGAACAATCATGAATTTTTTTCCATTACATGAGGATGTTAGGTAGCATTCTCTGAAGTTAGACACTTTAAGTCATAGGACTGTAAAATTCACACCTTAGATGCTTAAAACATCTGGAAGATGATCTCTTTAGAACTTCGGTTTAAGTTTCAAGATGCTATAAACCCTAAGTATTTCCATTTCTGTAGTACCACATAACAGTTCTTGAATATGAGGCTCACATCTCTCTAACAGTGAGCAGGATTTTGTCCTGTCATTATGCGGTAGATTTGCTCAACTGATCACTGCAATCTTATAGCACACTGAGACAAGGTTTGTTTTTATACTTGTCTTTCCTATGTTAAAGTGTTCTAACGTCTTTCACTATGTGCGTAGAATTTTTTCTTAATTTCTTTCATCTTCCATGTTGCTGCTCTCTGGACCGTTGTCTTTTCATCTCTTTTTACACCAGCCACACCTTTCCTTTAGGAGTGAGGCTGAAAGGCACAGGAATGCCAGCTGAATATATTATGTTATGTTGGAGTATAAGTGGAATTTATTCTAGTGTTTTATTCAAAGTATATAAAATTTTTGGTCCATAATAAACTTGTTTTTCATCTTAACTTATGGACCTTTTTTGATGTTGTTTTGACCTCCCTGGCAGTATTTTGAGTTTTTTTTTTTTTGAGATTTTTGCTTCCCAGAAACAAAAATTTGTTCTCTGCTTCATACATATGGCACTTGCTTTTCAAAATTCCACCTTGCTAAATTAGAACGATCTATTAATGTTCACTAAATTACTTCAAATTATGCTCATTGACTCTTAAATGTATGCAGTCTCTGTGGCTTTCCTATCATCTGTGAATACCATCAATAGAAAATCTATTCCATAATTTCAGTTGTTATTGCATAGAATAAATAAAGCCAGGCTCAGGATAGGCTTTTGGATAATCTCATTCAAAATATTCTGCAAATTTGAGATAGAAATATTGATAACTGTTCTTTGAAGAGAGATACGCAGATTCTTCCACTCATGATTGACTGGACTAGATCCAATTTGGAAACCAACTAGCTTCACTCACATCGCTAGGCTTCTTTTCGTATCAGGTTGTTACATCTGCAGAGGGTAGTACTGGAAGATAAATCTTTCCAAGCTTCATCTAGGGATTGTTCAGTGAAGACCTGCCCAACAGGTCTGAAAAAAAATTAGGAAAACTTAGAGTACATGGTTACTTACTGCAATGCTCTGTAATCTACTGAATCTTCAAAATCACACAGCCTTTATGACGGCTTTATGCTTCACTTTATGTATCTACCTGCCTACACAAGTTTTAATAATTTTTAGGTCTATCAGACCAGTCTAGATGTATCTTCTATTTTTGTAGGTTTCCACAGACACCAAAGTATCTGAAGGCCTCAGATCTGTATTTGAGCTGATCTTAACACCCATGAATCTTGAAAATCACAATACATTCCTACAAGACCTTACTAATCAGAATATCAACAGGAAATGGATCTCTTAAGTCAGCCATGCAAATATAAAGCTCTGGAAAGTATAATATAGTGTTACATGGTACAGGTGGGTTGCTGAGATGACTTGCTGATGGTAACTTAGGAGAGGAATGTCCATTCTTTTTCACAAATGAAGAAAAATTTGGCAGTGACAAGAAGGATGGCTTACATGTCTCACATTCTTCAGTGCTGAAAATAATAAAGGGAGGGAGGAGAGGTAAAAAATCAAATTTCAACCAAGGAATCAGCAGTGAACTTAATGCAGGTGCAATATTTCTCTAGACAAAGAGATTTTTGTTTCACCACCATGTTATTCCATGAAAATGAACCTCTCCTCACTCCCTCTCTTTATCGGGACAAAGTAGATTAAAATGCTGATACCCTTTCCTGGCAAAAATAATTTTACAGTCTTTAGTAAAATTGTTGAAGCAGGATTAACTTCCTACAGAACTTAAAATGGCTTAACTAAGTGTAGCAGAGTTCCACACGAGCTCACTAACCTGTGAAGTTACACTAGCTACCTTGCTGAATTACTTTCTTCATCTACTGCTGCAAACCTGGAGCCTTTTGTACTCACCCAAATATATTAAAATGCTATATATTGCATTGAGACAACACATCACTCCAATCACTGAAATGACAACTACAAATAGACTTTCACTCCAGGTGGAATCAAGACTGTTTAACCCTATGTTTCTGGAATTCATAGTATTTCATTCTTACTAACAGAAAATACAGGTTTTTCAGCAGGGAAATATTTGATATTGTTGGAAAAGCTCTTGTTGCTCTTAACCAGAAATTACTTGAACTGTGTTTTGATTCTAAGATATGGCTTCATTTTTTTATAAAACCATGGCTTAGGAAATCTGTTCAGTACTGGAAAGAAAGTCTCAAACCATGCAGAAAGTCAGCAGATATTATCACAGCTACTAGAAACAGGACAGAAGAAGTGAACTTATTTTCTTGGGACATGGACACAGAATTAATGACCTCTGGTTCACCCAGACAAACTCTTCACCTGCCAGAACCATAAGGAATGTATGTATGTAGACTGCTCAACAGAGGGGTTTTCTCTCTGTACTAACACTCAGAAAATGGGCAAGTATTGTCTGGGAAACTTTTCTTAGCATAAGCCAGATTTCAACCATTTAACAGGATAAATGAGTTTCAGAGCCTGAGAACATTTCCTGGTATCGTTTAAGATAGTAAAGGACAACAGTTTGACTATGATCCTCATATAGTGCATGGAGGGAAGCAATTCCTTTGTCAATGGATAGAAACTCCTTCTAGATGTCTTGCAAAGCTCCTACAGGTATGTAGCAGGGTGAGGTCCTTAACCATTTGAAAACAGCTTCATGGAGTTCTTTAAAAGTAAGCATGTTAGAAGTCTAAACTGACTACTTGGATCCCTTCTCATCAACAAGGGCATTGACATTAACAAATAAAAAGAATTCAGAGGTGCCTGACTGCCTGAATAAAACTGAGACTTGCAACTCCAAAAAACATAATGAGTTACATGTGTTCACAGATATTCAAAAGTAGATTCTTCCACTAAAGGAAAATGTTCTTCAGTATGTGTATTGATAAAAAATTATTCTCAAAATTACAGATGAAAAGCCAGAAATCTATGAAATTCAGAGCTAATGAAAATTATTTGTAATTTTTCTATTTTTCAGTTAGAATAAACAAAATGACAAAGACCCTCAAGGTCAGAGGCTTACTTGGGACAAGACTTTCAGTTTATGCCTATTCACTTGAAACATTATGCAGAAATTATTTAACAGAGTTGTAGAGGTTCAATAGAGAAGCTTTAATTTTGTGTGTTCACTCAGTGTTGTGCATGACAGAACACATAACATAGCTCATCTTGTGTGTCTCTCCTTAAGTGTGTACATTCTAATTTTGGAAGTGGCCTCAAAACATAAACAATCTAAGACTTAGAATACAATGTATAATTGTATTTTAACAGAACTGTATGATTTATATTGAACTCATTATTAATCAAGATAAAAACAGGTCTGGATCCTTACTTAAAGAGAAATCATAAATTGAAAGCATTCTTTGAAATTTGAGCATACATTAATATACCCATTAACTTGCCTTCCATAACACAGCTCCATGTGTTTAACCAAAGGTAGATCTCAGTCATTGCACCATGTATTTATAGACATAAAATGCATAGTTTCTAAACTGGCATAGTGACTGATTTACACAAAGCAGAGAACATGCATAACAAACATGTAATATAATGCATATGCAGTTACAAAATCGCTGAATGTCCCAGTCAAAATGTATGCTTCATTATCTAAATCCATTTTCATTTTAACACTTCTATCAGAAAATGGCATCTACTTTATGTAATCAAATGCTTCTCTGTGGAAACCTATCAATAGAAAAAACTGGCATGGGACAAGCAAAAAGTAATTTTTGCCTTGCAGCTTATGTTTACTACATGCCTCCTTCGCACTGAGGGTGATTCAGACCTTGTTTATCATAAAGAGTGACTCTTGAGGAAATGCTATCTCCAGGTATCCATATATTATTACTAGAGAGCAGAACTGTGGTTAGAATTTTTTATCTTTCTATTAACTCTTCTCCAGGAAATAAAAAGACTGCATTTCAGGCACAATTTGAAAACCTAAAGATATATTCTTCCCTCATTTGTCACACTCGAACAGTGTGTTGGCAAAACAATCTCAATGCTCTTAAAAAAAGGCCCATGAAATGCAAACAGGTAGGATCTGGAGGAAGTTTGCATGTAGGGTTGAGTTTATGTGTACTCTGGCCTCCTGCCAGGAAAGCTGACACTCTCCTCCTGGACAAGGGGATCCTTTTTTCCAGAGTGAGGGATGTAATGGTGTGTGTGACACAGGTCTCTGGTCTCACTCAGTGGCATCACTGTTACATTCTCTGTAGATTAATCTGGGTACCCCACTATGAGGCAAAGTATCTTTGATAATATATATAGTATTTTGAAGCATGAATAAAGAATGATATTAGTCTATATTTTGTTTTGTTATGCTGACTCATATCCAGCCTTCTCCCTGTGAAATGGGTAAAACTATCCCAGATTTATACCTTTATAATGGTAAGCAGAATCCAGTCGCCTTACCTTTTACTTGTTTTGAAAAGAATCCTGAATAATCATGACACTCTATAAAGAAGGAAAATTATTATGTGAAATATGGAGCATACAACTTCCATTAAACAGACGGAAAGAACATCTATTATTTCACTTTGAAAATGCACCAGTAAGACCTAGGTGAGGTGGGAATGATAGCCCATAAACCAGATCACAACAGCTGCACTCCATGTTCACTGCAGTTCCACAGAATGAAGGAAAATTAATTTTAATTGTATTTCAGTCATTGGCTTAGATGATCTGGCAGCAACACAGGGACTTTGGTATAATTTTTTTCTTGGCTGTGGTCCACTTAGCGTTGACATTAAAGTAAAGGAATGCAGCCATAATACCAGAAACACCCTGGAAGAGGCTTATGGTCTGTCAAGGGAACGAGAAGATTCTATATGTCTGATTTTAGCTGGAAACACAGTTGGCAGCATGTGGAAGTCCTGAAGTGCAAGTGAGAAAAGAAAGGTGTGATTAAACTGTAGGGAAAGCCTTGCTTCCTTACAGCTATGCAAAGCGGCAGCAAAGAGCCAAGTATTCCTCAAGTGAGTGCTTCTTGGATTTTAGTGTTTGGTTGGGTTTCTTTTTTTTAAGAATATTTATATGCACATATGCAGGAGGGAGGGTATATTAAACGAGTAAGACACAATGACAGTATTTCAGGGAGCCACAGTAATCAAAATTGTTAATTTTAATAAAAAATATCAGCAGATTGATCATTTTATTTGAAGAATAAAATTTGTGACTTCACCATGGACAAAGATCCAATTCAGGATCCATTTCTATAGTGCAGCAAATTTTTCCAGTATCATTTAAAAATGTCACTTCCAAATGAACTTTTTGAGGTCTAATATGAAACTGATATTTTCCTTTTTATGGTTTCATATTTTCTGTATTTTTTCTAGGCTAGAGGTTAGCAAACAAACAATGCATGTAATGCTAGTGGAGTCTCCAGAGTTTCTTTTCCTCTTCTCACAGCAGAATTTTTTTGAGTGTCTCTCCCTCTATCACTTTCAGCTTTAGCTATGACTAACTCAGTGTTTCTCATCATGAACTGCACTGAGGGCAAATGCCAGTGACTCAGACAGTAATGCTACGCTTCTCATCAGCTGTTTTCTTGATGACAAACTTTGCTTTCTGAAGCAAAGCTGGTTTTGGAGAACAACTTGTCTCCTTAGTTATGTGTGGGAAACAGAATATCCACTCCATAGTTTTAATTCTTTTCCAGCCTCTTTTCTATAAACCAGATTATGACCTGTGGCAACACCATCAGGTTTAAGCAAACCATTCTAAAATGCCATAGGTGTGATCACATGCCAGAATAAAAATTATCTGGTCAGTTTGAAGCAACTGAAGTAAAGCATTTCTGTTAATGTGAGGGCTCAAACTGAAGTGATCTCACATAAGGGTTTTTTCTGTTTTCTCTCTTTTCACTTGCCAAAGCTTCAAAATGGTTTGGCCTGAAACCTGCAAATCAGTTTAATTTTGTTGGAAAACATAGGGGAGATAAAAAAGCTGTGCTGAAAGGCTTGTCTGGATCAAAAGGGGACAGTTAGTGCTACGTGAGAGAGCAGTAAACTGTCTAGCAAGGTGTGTCCTGGGAATAGCAGAACACAGGTCTTGTTCCACCAGTTTTGGAAGCTTTACGATAGGACTAGAACAAGAAAAGACCTCTTACTGCATAATTTTGTTCTACAAGGAGGATCTCCTTTTGGGGAATATTCTCATGGAACTATTCACATGTATCTTTCAAAGCTTCTTTATGCAATCGAAACTGAGCAAAGACATATTAGCAGAGCCAAACAGAAAAAAAAAATAATAAAAAATTAAGGTGTTTTTTAGACACCTTAACATCTTTCACAAAATCTCTTTACCACTGCATCTTTCTTGCTTTTGTGTCTATTTGAAGCGTCACAACTGATCTTTTTACAAATTATAGTAGTGGAAGAGGATTGAGCTACTTTAGAAGCTTAATGACTGAAGAATTATCCACTGTTTGTCACTGTTGCATTTAAGGTGAAATTATATTTTTCAGAGTAATTGTTATGAACTATGTTATAATATGTTTTATAATATTGTCTCATGTGGTTGTCATAAAGGCCTGTACCCCCTGCAAATGTGAAATCAGGAAGCTGATTTTGAGGGTTGATTCTACTCTTCACTCTTAGATCTGGGAAGTCCATGTTTTCATATCAAGCAATATATTAGTATTTCCTTAGCCTTAGCTATAGATTTGCCTCTGGGCCCCATCAGGAATTAGTTGTGTCTCATTGAATGAGCTTTGGTTCAAACTTCTTAAGCAACTGAACACTGAACAAATACCCTTTCATGGATCGTAATCATCATTCTATGTTTTGGAAACCAATCACCAAGGAAGGAAAGAATATATTTTCATTTCCAATATGTGGGTAGGTATATTAAAAGAACTAAAACAACATTGGTCCACCATGTTAAAATCTTTCCTCTGTGCCAGAGGACAGATATTAGTTGTCATGGTTTATTGGCTTCTTCTAACATAAAAACCCCACCAAATAAATAGTATTTTTCACCAAATTTTTAATTAAACCTTTTTAGTGCTAGATTTCCTAAAAAGCAGCTAATGATAAAAAGTTGCTACCTCAGAAATCTTAAAAATCAACTAAATTACTTAATAATAATGTGCATAACTGTTGAACAAGATAGCCACTGTATTCTAGGTAGACTACATGTCCTGTTCGGGATCAAACATTTATTTCAATCAAGCAAATCTCTGTTTTCCTCCACTAAGCAGTGTTATATGTCTATGCTGTGTTTGAGATTAAAGGATCATGGACTAAGCAAAACAATTAAACATTTGTTCTACCATATCCACACTTGAAAATGTAGAGCTTCTCTGTGAAAGAAAAACAGCAAATTCATAGTTATTTTTGAGATAGGATTCAGTGATCTGATACAGATAAGATGCACTCCTTT
The DNA here is from genome assembly GCA_025448015.1 of Bolborhynchus lineola. Lineage (NCBI taxonomy): Eukaryota > Metazoa > Chordata > Aves > Psittaciformes > Psittacidae > Bolborhynchus > Bolborhynchus lineola. The sequence goes on along the minus strand of JAOEHX010046484.1, from coordinate 13,295 downwards.
TGCCCTATTTAAATGTTAAGCTATCTAATGCAAATATTATTTTACAGTAACTGAAATCGTTCATTTATCCACACCTTTAGAAAATCATGAATGCAAATCTCTTTCAGTTACTGAAGTAGCTTTCACTAGCTTATTTTCATGAGACACTAATGGCTTTGTACTTTGACTGTTGTTTTCTCCCTATGAAAATGAAATTTTTCAAGGGCAGCATGAAAGCAAAGAGTACTTTGTAGTTTATTATTTTTCTGTCCCCATATTTTAATATCATACTTATAGTAAGTCTTTAAGTTTTGCAGTTACATTTATATTTCTGTTTCAGTAGAATTTATAAATATTTGTAATATGTATATTTTGGATATTATATATTGTGTTATTATTTAGGTGCTCTTTATCTATAATCTTCTATCTTATACTTACTGTCTCATTTATGTCATAAGTCTTTGTTCTGTTTCATGTTAAGTTATTTTACTGTTAACTTTTCAAGAGACTTAGTATAAAATGTTTTATATGTCTTTAACCTCTGCTTCTCTTTGTAAAATTTAGCAATGATTTAAAGCCTTAGAGCAAACAGGAGTAGCTCTGCTGTAAGGAAGAGTAAGCCAAGGAACAAGAACCACTTCACAAACATAAGGCAAACAAGCTGTCCTTAAACTCCCTCCTATTGATCATACAGAACAGCTCCAAACTGATTGAAGGGACTCAGCCAAAATAGGAAGTTCTTGTGGTGAGACGGCTGATATGGTCAGGCTGGAAAACCTCTCAACTGCTTCCTGTGGTCACCCAAATTCCAGGGCCTTGCTGAACTGGAGGACACTGAATAAAAGATTTCTTAGAATTTGCTCAGCTGTAGTCAGGGACTCTGCAAACGGCATGTGACTCAATCCTGGATGATTTCAGTTCCTTGAGCAAACTAAGATAAAGTAGAAAAATGTTTCCTTGCTTACCCTGGAAAGGTTCCCATGAATAAGAGGTACTGCAGTCAAGGGAAGTTTTCTGTGTAGCCTTGCTGACATTTTGGTGGTAAATAGCAGTCTCCAGCTTCAAGAGGCTTCCATAGAAAGAATGGAGAAGCTCTACTGACACCTGCTACTGCATACTCTTAAGATGGACATGTCAGCACTTTGAGTTTGGTAACTAAAATCATATTCACTCTGAAAAGTCTCCTCCAACAGGATACAAGATGTAACTTGAGAGGCATCAGGTACTACCCCAAAGCACTGCACACACTTGTTTCCAGTTCTTGGTAGCAGGCACAGGTGAGAATGGTCCTCACCTGCCTTGCAGAATTAGACTCTGAGTGAAGAAATGCCTGCTACTCCATTGCCAAGGTTTTGCTGGAAATAAGTGGTTTTCTTTACAGAACTTGGGCCATAGCATGCTCAGCCCTGTACCTTGGTTCACAAGCATTGGACTTTGCTCTAAACTGGCAGAGCAGATAAGGGCAATATTATAATCATCTCTGCAAGATTGGTTTCAGGAGAGAAACTAAGCTATTAAAACACTTCCCTGTAGTCACTCTGCAGAGCTGGTAAAAACCTGGGCTCTTGGCCTCCCAGGGCAGGACTGTCAAAACCTGCTGTTTCAGGGCTCAAACTCCAGTCTATCTTATTGGATTTCAGGCACAGGTACCTGTCTGGAAACCTTCTCCATGGATCTAGAAAAACATCAATGTATCTTTCCCATTACCTAGTTTCCTTTTTTTTTGTTTGTTTCTGTCCCACCTTTACCTACACAAATGACATACAGATCCCTTTGCCTACTGCTATTTTGTTTTCACTGTATGTCCTCAGTGTGTGAATTAGAAATTGAGAAGTATCTAAGTTCAGCATCTAATGTGACAGAATAAGATGCAGGCTTACTTTTAGGTATCTAGGCCTAACGAGGAAGAGAAGAACTAATATTTTTTGAAAGCAAGATGCTTGCCTGAGTTCTGATAAAGTCAGTGGAGCATATACACAAATCCTTCATATGTGATCTATTTCACTTTAAACAACTGCTTAAACTAATACAGCAGCTTTACTGGTAAATAAAAGAGAATGCCAAGGTGCTGCATTGCTGCCAAGAGATAGACTCCTTCAGGCAGACAGATACTGGAGAAATCTAGATGGAGAGGTCTAGGACAGAGCCAGTGAAAAAGATAATATTTAAACACTGGGTTTCAGTGATCAACCTCCTCTCTGATCCTCTTTCATTTAGTGATATAAGCACACTTAATGTGTATATTGACTATATTCCTAAACTTCATTTTATGGCTCTAACAGAGAGGTTTTCACCTCCTTCATTTATATGTTAGAAATAAAAAGTGAGCTAGTTACTCATAAATCCTAATTCATATGCTCCAAATTGTCTCTCGCAGAATTTTCTTTTTTGGCCAGTGTGAAATCCATCACTCCTCAAACTAAAGTTTCCTTTTACAGTTTCAGACATGCCCCTTTAGCAGTTGGTACTCACAGGAAAAGGTGCCTTATCATTTGATGTGACGATTTGTCAATGTCCCACTCGTAGGAGCTAACTTTTGCTAGTCACAGTTCCTAGTTCTTAGTTCAGGGCTCTCAGTTCTATCTATGAAACTTGTAGGCATTGCTATGTTCAGCGTCACCTTTTGTAAATACCTTTTAATTTCTGGTCTTAATTGCATATGTTTGGGTTTAAATATAGTTGGGTTTTGGTTTTCAGGTTTTTTTTTTTTCTCTATGACAGCTTCCAGACATTTAAACCTATTAAAAAATATAGATGCTTGAACTGGCTTCCAATTGCTCTGAGTCTTCTTGTAAATATAGTGGCAATAAGTTTTCTCTTTTTTTCTTTTTTACTTTTTATTAACTTACTATATGTGTGAAACATATACTATCAGATTATTCATAGGGGATAAGGTGTCTGGTCTTTGACAATGGTGATTGGTTTCTTTCCAGACCTCATTCATTATAATTCTTTGTTACTGGATACAGTACTTACAGAGAATTTTATGAGTGTAGCTTTTGGCCCAAATCCTGGCTCCACGGCCTTTGCAATTCAGAAAGGGTGGAATAAGTGAACCTGTACTGCAGCCTTCAAAGGTATGCTCCAAAGAAGTCAGTTCAGCGTCTGCAGTGCAAATTGTGTTCAGAAGGAATGGCAGCCAGCTCTGGTCTAGTTCAGTTAGGCCCATTTAATTTTGAAATGGAATCTCTTGGGCTACTGTTTTTTCATGTTATTGCTCTCAAGAGCTACTGATCTTCCATCTGGAAGCAGAAGAAATCCAGGAGAGGTGAGTGGAAGAGTTCCAGAAATAGTCTGTGAAATATTTCTTGGAGGAGGCTAGAAACTGCAGAGCTTGAGGTGATTGCCATCACATAGCAGGTGCAGTGACTTTCTCAATAAAGAAGAAAAAATGACAAGATTTCTAGTTTTCTTTAGAGAGCATCCTCTGAAGGTTGATATGGTACAATTTGCCCTGGGGAAAATGAGTGGCCATACTTGCTCAGCCTCTTCTTCCTGCAGTAATTTTGACAAGGGTGTGGTTTGCTGGAAGACTAAATTGATGCTGATAAGGCTATTGAAGTAAGTGGAAAATATACACTCCAGCTAAAAAATGAGAATCAATTACAGCACAATTTGCCCTTTCCTCAATGTACCTGCTGAACAAGTGATTCATCCTGAACTACAAACTCACCCTAATCATTCAGACGGAGCACCAAGGTCTCACTTCCAAATCGTTACTCAGAATTGAGTAGGAGCAAGTCTCTGCTTAGTAGTGTAATGGATAATAGAACTCAATCTCAGGATGCCTTGGCAGGATGGAAACACTTTCTCTTGGACAGTATTTGAGTCTGAAATATTTAATGAGTTGAGTCATATTATGAAGTGAATAAGGATGAGAAGCAGATAATTTAGGTTAGGTTCAAAATGTAGCATGCCTAAATCTGGGCTTGCCACAAACTGTGGTAGTTTCCTTTCAGCAAAGCTACTATTCAAACAGTAACTTTAAAAAGCCATGCTTTCAACAAGAGCAATTAGTGGGCATGAGCTGCAGTCTAGTTTTGCTTTTCTTCAGGAAACATCTTTATGTTTGCTTGTTTGGGGTTTCTGTTTTCCTTCTTTATCAGCACCAGACAAACCCCAGTTGTGCAGAATAATGGCAGAGGCTGAAGGACAGCCTTGGTTAGACACTAATTCTGCATCTGCACTTCAGTTGGAACATACAGAATCCAATATTTGTACTTCCAGAAAAGTTGTAAAATAAAATACTAGGTGTTTATCTGGAATTAGGTTAAATTCAAACCAGGCAATTTTGTTTTCTGCTCTTCACTTTCCCCATCTATGAAAATGGGATCTGAAGCATCATGATGGATGGTGGATTTTCATGCTACTGTGACAGAAGCATAAAAGCACAGCTGAGGTACTGAATAGCAGTACACAGACAAATAGATTTAAAGTGAATTATACCAACTGGGATGCCTTGCTTGGCTGCAAACGTTGCTGTTATCAGAAGGCTGATAAATTAATTATAGAGAAAGTCTATATAGAAAAACCCTAAGAACCTGCGTAAGGGCAAGTCATTGAGGAGATTCCAGTATTACCTGTATGAAGAATATGCTGGTTTTTACTAACCTGTGGAACTTTCTATAGGGATATAGAATGATTGCAGTTCAAATCTGTAATTCACAAGGGAAAACACATTTACCTAATGGACTAATGTGCATTTTCCTGAAGGAACACTAAGCCAAATTTTGAAGTCTATGCTCATCAGGGTGTTTCTGCATGCCTTTAGACTCTATAATATTTGTGTCTTCTCTAGCAAATGTGTATCTGCTTTGTTGCACCCCTACAATAGCTGTTACCTTAGCAGGTGTGAGCAGCCCAGTTCCTATACTTATGCCCATGAGAAATCCTCAGACTAATACTCAAACTAATAATTTCTTTACCTAAAGCCCTGGAGGACTCTGTCTGATAGACTTCACCTCAACAAATAGGTCTAATGATAGAACAAGTTGGAAAGACGCATCTGAAGTTGAAAGTCCAATTTCATACAATCACATTCTTGAATATAACTGGCCATCCACTTCTCTCTAAAATCCAGGCTCCTCCATTCCTCCATATTCTCATAAATTATCACATAAATCACATCTACTTAGCAGTATATTAAAATAGAGACAGAAAACCATAGTTTTTTCAGCCTGCTTTTTCATTGTACAAGCCCCAATCCTTTTTGTTATACCATGGTAAGTGCCTTTCTAAAATGGACCCTCTTACTCCTTTCCTTCTCAGTAAATGTGTGGTACCACTTGAATACACCATAAAAATTTACAGGGAATCGTCACCAGTACAAATAAGACTTTCACAATATATCCTCTAAACCTTGCGTTTAAGAGGCAGGGCTAAAAAGACTTTTAAAACTCTTCTATGTATTTCTTCTTTGGCAATCTGCAAAAGACCTAGCTGTAAATGTTTCATCATGTACTTTCACGTAGTAAGGAATGGATTCTGTTACATATTTTCTTGTGTAAAAGAGTATAATTTAATGTTTAAATTAATATTTGTTTTTATGAAACATAAAAATAACCATGGCATCTAGATATGATAGTTTGTATCAGAAACATCCGAGATAGACAATTCAGTTGTTGTGGAATAAAATGTTTTGGTGTTTTTTTATACCCAGGCAAGTCTTTTAAGCTAAATATAAAATACCAGCTTTTTGTAACATTGACACATATTTACATGTATAGATGTTTGCTAAGATCTCATAGTTACTGAAACTACTTTAATAATAATTCACCCAAAATTCACCAAGCAAATGTCATTTTTAGCTCTATAACGAGTTTCTTTGAGAAAGAAATTTGTGAAACACCTCATATGAATCTAAGTCATGAAGACTGGACTTCTATAAGTCTTTGCTGGACCCTGAGAAAAAAAAAAAAGAAACGAGTAACTAGTCTCCTTTGCAGGTGGGGGAAGGGGAAAAGAAGAGGGGAGGACAGAGAAGGATTATGCCACAAGCTCTCTCTGAGTATTTGTCTGAGGTCTCACTGTAAATATCTTTTTTACAAACATTAATTAATGAACTAAAGTAGAGTAGGATTGGGACAATGTGCCTGTACTTTGTGATTTCCTTATTTATATCTTTTTTGACTGAAATTTGCAATAAATGTGTCTCATTTTTTTTGTTTGCTTTTGTTTTTGCTATAGTAAATGTTCAGCATTTTGTGTCATGATGGGAATTTTAATGAATGCAAAACAAAAGCATTAGTGAGGGGTAATGCCCAGTATATGAATCAGGTAGGTACATGTATTCATTAGCACTGATTACTAACACTCTTTCATGCTATTGTACATAGTAATGTGGGTCAATCACATGCACCACAAAAAGACTTATAAAAGAGTTACTGACACTTTTCATGTTCAGTTCCAACTCTGGATTGATCCAAAGTTTGTTCACAAAAATGCTGGTGTAATCTTAGACCAGAACACTAGAGCTTCCACTCTCTTTTTCACAAGTATGGCCCTCTTGAGGGGTTTAGAAATGTAAGCGCCCAGAAGAAATGGGTCCTGAAAGGAGCCTGCTCTGAACAGCAACCTTTACACATGTCACAAGTGAAGGAATGTTTGTGCCTACCCATGGGGAATTAACTACTTCCCCTTGCAGCCTGGCCACTTCAAAGCTGGCGTAGCAGCTTTTTTCTGTTCTTTTTTTTCCTTTTTAATCTCTCTCAGGATGCAAAGATCAACAACAGGTATGCAGTGCTGATGAATGTAGCTTATTTTATAACAGACTCTGGAAATCAGAAAAATTCTAACAAAACAGTGGAAAAAGTGACGTTTGATTTAGAACATACAATATTGCTGGAGTCTCAGCAGTAACCACAGTCAGCAGAAGCAGCACAGTCTCAAAGACACAATCTTTTTTGCTTTCAGCAGATCGTGTAATAGGTGTGTTTGACAGTTATTCCTTTGACACAGCTTCCTGTTGCCTGCTGCATGGATAAAACAGAGCATTGATGTTCCTTTTATTTTTGCACTTCTGAATTGCAGGTTCCTTCAATGACAAATTGGTGATATATTTTGATTTTAAAAACAGATTTTTTGCCTTAAGAAAATAAGCAAGCACTCAATCAAAAAACCCAGGACAATATGTAATAGTGTGATGAATTAAACCCTTCCCATAGCTAACTGGTTTCACAATGGTGTTCACTCATTGTGCTCAATCTAAAGCCACCCATCACTTTTGATGTTAAATTCTAAGATGTAATTTTAAAATGAAAGAGAGTCTCGGTATTCCACACCCTTCCCTTCTAGCTTTACCATTGAATTTACCATTTTCATTAGACCTGTTTATTACAGAATAATTACATTATTAAGGCTAAATGACATAACACTTTGGCTGAGAAGACAGGGAATAAAAACGTGCTTCAGGCACATACAGAAACAAGTCACTTTCTCACCAGTAGCTCTTTTTATGTTTTACAGGCCTTTCTGCTTCTCTCAGTGAACAACCATTCCCAACAGTCATTAGATATGAAACTAGGTCCTAGGGAACCAAACTCTCCTTAGCATCCTGCGTCTGGCAGTAGCCAATGTCAGACAAAACAGGATGATCATAGCTTTCATAGATTATCAATTATACAATGTGGTATATGCACAGAGGCAATTTCCTCCTGGTCTCCAGCTGTGTGTTCTTTTATATCTTCATGCACAAATAAAGTCTTCCTGCATTAAATGGATTTCTTCCAGTTTCAATCACAGTGACCTCCAGTTGTAATTTATAGTCCTTTTTCTACAACTGGTAGACATCAGTCTGCAGGTTTTACTCATTTCTTACTCAGCTTTTGCTTTGGAAAGTTCCAAATGGCTTCCTGTTGGATTTTACCCTACTAACACAAGTTAAAAATTAACAAGGACCTTCATAACCTAATTTCTGTATATTAATATAATTATACTAATCGTTACTATTGATGTTCTATTAAAACAAATGGTGGTTTATCCAGTCTTTTTCAGACTGTATCTCATTTGTCTTAGTTTTCTCCAGCAAAGACTGCAGCTATGAACTCTGTAAATTCTCAATGCTTCCCTTCCTTATGGTTGAATAATTTCATATCTAAGAAACTTTAGAAAAGAGAAATCTTGGGATTTTTTTCCAAATGTTTATCTCGAATAACAGATGCACACAGATGAGCTCCTTAAAAGCCTGTAGACATTTCAATAGGTAAATCTCAAGGATGCTGCCAGGTTCTTGGACCTGATTTATTTCCAAGATCCCCTCCAACACTGGAAGGGTAGTTGGACGTGTGATAAGTAGCCGAATCCCAGTTAAGTGGGATGAAATGGAGAAGAAAGGAAGAAATATGTGTTAATGCATAGTTTGAAATCTATGCAGTATGGGATATTTAACACAGACTTGGACAACTGTCCAGTGTCTAGAGTGGTATATGGGGCATGAGGTGGAAGTCATATCAGAACCTTGTGGTGCAGCACATACTTGATCCTCAGCATTCCACAGCTGAAGATGCTCTCACCAGATACCCTAAGAAAAGAACATTTATAGGAAGTACGCAATGAGCCCAAATAGCCTTACTCTCTGAGTATTTTAGAGGAATTGAGAATAGTTGCAGTTAATTAACCTTTTTTTTTTTTTTTTGTGAGAAGGCTGCCTCTGAATCAAGTAGACTTTTGCTTGAGGCAGAGCCCTGGGCTTTGGGGAGATAATTATCTACCTGCATATCAGAGTCAAAAATAGACATCTTAGGCAAATATATAAGTAAAAACTACAAAGCAGGTGACTTAGATGCTTAAGTATCTCTGATAACCTAAGCCACAGTTTCTATTTCTTCCTGATTATTTTCAATCTTATTTACTTTTTAAGATGATCTGATAATTACATTAGTTCTTTAGATCAAAGCATGACATTTTCCATTCCTATATTTTAATAATTACTTATTCATTTCTACTCCTTTTTTAGCCACTTACTTACCCTAGTTCCTTTGTTTCCTGATCGATAAGTGAAAGAAATCTTCTCATCTGTAATAGCAGGCAAATTAGCCTTAGGATGAAAATGGTCCTGTTTTTTTCAGGAGCCAATTTCAGTAAATAATTCAGAAGACTTCACAGATACTCCCACAGGGTCAGGCTTATCAAATACCTGAGAATTTTGCCGATGAGCACAGGATAATTTGAATTGCATGCTTGATGACCTGTAAACAGAAATGTTGTAAAAGGAAAGATAATGACAGAATCTTTGATACAGGTCAGTCCAGGCAGAATGAAAATGGACTCAGTCCTAGATCATATCATACCATTTCTTCCAGGACCTCAGAACAATTTCTAGAAATTACAAGAAAAGAAACTTTGGTGAACCTGGGAGAAACATTGTTGCTTTAAATGATTATCCAAAATAAGACACAGCTAATGAATTTTAAAACTCACCTATTATTCTTTGGTGGTCTGATTTATAGGTCAATGAAAAAAATAAAAAGACTGCTTTTGATTTTAGTGGACTTTAGATCAATCCTCATGTGAATTGCAGAAGTCATCATACTAGTGCATATGGAGATAAGCATCCAAATGTATTCACTACATTTGCAAGAACATAATATGTCTATGTTTGAGAATATTGAAATTGAATACTGGGACATTTCAGACTCTATGATTCAAATAACTTTCTTTTATCAGATTTTGTCTACTGTAAGTTATATCTGGGTTGTTATGTGTCTGGTAGCCCACTCTGACTATGCTCCTCTGTTCCCTACACCATTTGTAAGAGAGCCCGTGTATGTTTCTATATACTTGATAAATGCTTTCACCCCTGATGGTATTATTCTGTGGGTCATTAGGAAGAAACCTTCTGGCTCCTGTGAATCTAGCCTTGCTATGAAGATTTGCAATACCATGTAAAGAGAGAAGTTATTTGAAAGGTTTCTTTCTTTCTCCACATGTCCAGATTCCTCTGACCCAAAACAAGAGCCCAGTGTTTCTCCTCACTAATGTCAGTGGGGAAGCTGGGAGTGGAGCATAACTAGAAATTGAACTACACAGAGATTTCGGAAGCAGTTTGTCTACATCATGCCTTTCCTAGTCAGGTTGACTGAAGTTTGCCAGTTAGAAAAGTTCACATTGAATTAGACTGGGTTTGAGTATCTGGTGTTATTTCTCATCCCAAACTCTAAATCACACTTAAATTGAAGCTTGTGGAGATTTTTCTGTGCATTATTGGTGCAACAAAAAGCATCCCATAACAGCCTGTCTACAAAACAGGCCTGAGAGGTCAATAAAGAAGACGGTAAGAGGCCTGTGAGGGCTCTTTGCAACTAAGAGCACCTCCTGCACACAGTTTAAGGTATGGTAAATCTGGGTATTGTAAAATCAGTTCATAATGAAGAACCCTGTGAAAATGTAGAAGACCTGGAAAAATGCCACTCATCCTTTAATTCACATTGCAGTAGCTATGTTTTCTTAGAAGAAAAATGTTTGAGATGTTGCTTCATTTTTAACTTTAGATATAAAATATCATTTCTTATGGAAGTTGCTTGCTGTAGTGGATTTTATTATATATTATGCTGAGCAAGACTGAATAAATCCCCAGACCTTGCTCTTTCCTTCTAGCACTTTTTTTTTATCTGTGGTTAACTTTGGTTTGCAGAGTCCTTGAAGCTCATGTCTTTGTGAGTATCTGGAGAGATCTTAATATCTTATAGAAGTTACCACAAGTAGCTTTTCTTTCTCCTTGGTTTTAGATGAGACTCATCTGTGAAGAGTGGTTTAAAAGAAGGTGATGTACCTGGGTCACTTCCTTTCTATGGCAGTATTCCAAACCAGGACTGCCTATTGTTTTTCAGTTTCTCAGCTGCTTGTTAGTCATTAACTGCTTCTGTGAAAAGAGCATATGCTACAATTACTGAAATGAGAAAAAAATAGTGTAAACCAAAACATGCATCTGGTTGTCTTTTAAAATCATTAGTATGCCTACTAGACCCAAATTCCTTGACTAAATAGCAAAGGTATTTTGATTATAGGAAGTAATTTCTTTGCAAAACATTCAAGTCTTTCCTACATGGTTGTAGGAAACGTACATGGTAGGGGGAATAGAGGTTGGAGTAGAGTGTTTGGTTTGGTTCACTTGTTTGGTTTTGTGTTTTTCTTCCTAGAAGAGGAAATGTCAAGAATAGACCACTATTTGCTTATTTAAATGTTGCAGCCTGCATAGATTATAATTAGAGCTTATTTCTCTCAGAAAAAAAAAAAAATAAAAATAAAAGGCTTTCAATGTACACCAGTTAGAAATTCAATACATAAACTAGAAAATTAGAAGTTCCCCTTTGGCTGGATACAGATGACCACAGTTGCAGACCATGTAAACACTTCCTAACCTTCCTGTACTAACCAAATTTCTGTTTATTCCAACTTTCACAAGTGAACCCTGTCAGGGACTGTAAAAAGGATTATTAAGATTGCTATGGTAAGATTTATATGCGTGTGAAATACAGGTCAAACTGATAAAAAGCAGCAGTACTTTTTAGGACTATTGGTAATCAGAGGGATAAAGTAATAAAGGAATTTGTGTGTGCATAAGATAGCTGTGTTCAGCTAAATCTAATTGTGATTATCATTGCTCCACTCCTGGAAAGTATCTCTCTGCAGGACAGTGCTTAAGCAGATGTTAGTTTGAAATGTGTGTTGCTCCATGTGAAACCAATGAATATAATAAGCATGTGCTTAAAGTCAGCCATGAGATTAGGAGTTAATCTGAAAGCAACAGTCTTCAGTGCAAACCTAAGCATTTTCCTGAAGCAAGCCCACATAAGTGTTTAACAGAAGAAATATTTTCGTCGCTGTGAGCAAGATTTGTGGGAAGAAATAAGAAGGTTTATTAGATTAACTGTTCAAGTTTCACTGAATTTTAGGTACATGGAGCTAAAAAGTTTTTCCTAGCCCAAAAGCCAACCTGCTCCATATCTAATAAAGTAAACAAGCAAACTTTGCTGCAAGGATAAAAAATAGCAATGGGACCCAATCCTGGTTTCCTCATGCAATAAACCTACTTCCCAGTGTGCTACCTACTTGGACAACACCCCACAGAGGCAAGCCTGTTATTTTGCTGCACAAATTCCTGAGTGAGTTCTATCCAGGTGTTCCTCAGATGACCCAGAAAGAAAGCATTATACTGTTATTTTGTTATACTCCATTAAACTTGATTTCTAAGTCAATCAGAGGTAATGTGTGTGGACTTCATATCTGGTGCTCCTAAATCTCATCAATTAATATGTACACTGAACCTTTCTATTAGAATAGTTTACACAATGAACAATAGAATGCCTTTTACAAAAAGCATAAGAACCTATTTCTACTGTATGCTATTCCATCCTGTCTTATCTAGGCACTTTATCCACATGGATTTCTTCCAGAAGATAAATCTTTCAATCAGTATTTCTTTATGAGCTGCAGCTCTTGTACTGTGAGGTGTATATCAAAATTTCAAGACAAATTTTGTTCTCTTGATTTTGTTAAACAGTACAAAAGCTTAAAAGCAAGAAACCTTAGATGCCTATTCATTCAAGTTACAAAAACATTTTGTAATTTTTTTCACTCAACACAAGTGAACAAGGTTGCTCTGTGTATAATCCTATATATAGAATAAGTCCCAGGTATTAGATCAATTTAACTATGGCACTAGAAAGAGGTTAAACTGGGCATAAATGTTGTCTTAAATCAATTGGTGATGTATCTTGTTAATTTATTTATTCATTACTGTGATATGTGACGCTGCACAAAAAATGTTCTCTTAAAAGATCCATGAAAAATTGTCATAATGAATCTTAAATCTCTCTTAATAGAGCTTAACTTTAAGGCTTGTTACTATTTACATATAGGGATATATACTCCCTTCATCTTTCACTTTCTCTGAACTTTCCTCTCTCCTTTCTCTCTCAGACATTTCTCTTCTGCTACTTCCAAAGTTCCCTTTATTGTTGCCAATCAAGAAGTACTTACTACAGCAGGATAAAAGTAGTATTTTTCATTCCAAAAGAAATTCACATATTTTTACCTTGTAAACTCTTAATTTTCATGTGTTTAAAATAAACAAGATACCTCTACAACATGCTAATCATAGAATCATAGAATAGTTAGGGTTGGAAAGGACCTTAAGATCATCTAGTTCCAACCTCCTTGACATGGGCAGGGACACCTCACGCTAAGCCATATCACCTAAGGCTCTGCCCAATCTGGCCTTGAACACCACCAGGGATGGAACATTCACAACTTCCCTGGGCAACACATTCCAGTGCCTCACCACCCTTACAGTAAAGAATTTCTTCCTTATATCCAAT
>JAOEHX010046478.1:0-32846 GCA_025448015.1 Bolborhynchus lineola | reverse complement strand
CTAAGTAAAATTTATTCTCTTATACAGATCACTGAATTCAGCACAGTTTTTCTAGGGACTAAATATTATCCATTTTGCTTCAAAACCTTCAGTACTTAAAAAGTTTCTTTGATTTCTAAACCTGCTTGACAGCTTCCCTTTTTCACATGCCTTATTTTCTTTCCTACAGCTTCTTTCTTTACCACAAGCACTCACAAACAGTTAACATACTTCTATACAAATCCATAGCTGAACACATTCTCTACAGAGCTACAGAAATGGATTTTTGTGGCCCTAATGACTTGTGGCTATCTTTTCAATCTTGCCCTACAAGACCACACAAGGAAGTACTCCTGCCTCCTGTCAGCTACTGGTATCCAAGAAGCAGCATGCGGAGAGAACAATAAAGGGTCAGCAGAGGTGATGGAAGTTATCTGTAGATTTAGCAGATGAGAAGAGAACAGGAAGCAAAGGACTTGTAACCCCACTATAGCCACATTATTCCATAGCCACACTATTCCAGGTAGCTTCTCCTTCAGACCCAGAAATTAGAAGTGATATTTGCCTCTGGTAAAGGAATAGCAACAAGATTATGCCATTGCAAGTAGGACAAATTTGAACTGGACATGCTATTAATGTAAGAGAAATACCTCCTTAATTCTTCAAATGAAAAAATAGGGTACTGTCCACAAATCATTTTTTCATGATGTTCAGATCTTCTTGTGCCCGTACTCTGGTATATGTAGGTCTTGCTAAGTGGTGTGATCAAGCAGAGCTCCCAAATGTGTACTGACACTATGGGACAAAGTGAGATTTTTGTATCAGTCCTGACTCAACCAGGGCTTTTTCCTCTGTCACCTAATCCATAAATGACCATCATCCTCTCACTTGTTCTCTACATACCTGGTTTCCAGAAAAGCCCTTTCATCATAAGAGTTTTCAAGATGTTTTCACTCCAGATCCCTAAATGCCCTATTCCCAGTAAAATTTGATAGCGACTATTACACATGGCAGTAGGAACAGGATCAAGATGCCAAATCTTCACACACAAGTCCATGATCCAGGAATTTTTCAAGCTTAAGTTTTGGCAACACCATGCATGTAAAATCCCTGGATAAGTTCCCACAATATGCATTTGCAGAGATGGGAATTACAGATCAACTTGCAATTTGTGCTAAAGCTTAAGATCACTAAAGTGACAGCAAAACACGTTCCAAACTAAATTACAATTTCATCTGGGACCATCACATCAAAGATTTTCCCAGAAGTAAGCAAGTTCTTCAAATCCCATAGTTTCAGTGCTTTGGCTTTTACACTCAGCAAGTCAAACATTAGGCTTTGCATTAGCAGGAATCTTGCTTGTGCACAGAAAAAGGGAACAACGGGTTCAAACTCTCTCAAGGTTCTCATTTTAACAAAATAACATCACAGCCTCTAAGTTTAAATCTAAGTTTTAATCTGATACAGTTATGTTCTCCACGCTGTTTTAAAAACTGAAATAGCATCAAACTCCAAAGGAGATACACACAAGACTGTGATACTGAATTTGAGTTACAGTGTAAGTAGATTGCTGAAATGAAGCTAGGTAGTTTTCTTACGTAGCACTGTGCAATATCTTCTGTGAGTCTGGGCTACATTGTTTGAGATAAGAGGAGAACGAAAGTGTTTTGTGGCAGATTTCCTTTAGTATCATTGCAAGAAAAAGGACAACAGTTTCTACATATTCTTTCAGGGATTCTGTGATGCTGAGTTCATGTGTTGAACATGGAAATCATGACAGTGGCTACTGTTCATAAGTAGAAGTGGCTAATCTGATGTGACTAAGATCAAACTTTACAATTAATATTCAGCTGACAAAAAGGACAAAAAGATATTATCATACAGCTTGTGTGACACACACCTGAATTCTTTTTAGCATATCAGAGAGAGAGCCAAGAAGGTAATCTATTTGTCCAATCAATACCTTTGGTGCTTTTATTATATTTGCTTAACTAATGCAGCATGGGCTTTGATCTGAAATGGTTTTCTTGGTACAATCACGTAGCTGGGTGAGGAATTTCATCCTGATCTTCTACAAAAGAATAACTCAAGATGATGCTAAGTGACCTACATTTAAAGATAATGTGGGCTCTGATAAAGAAGACCCTTATTTTTATAAATTACATAAGAAAAAAAAAATCCCAAAAGTTCTTATGAAGTAAAATAAGATTATGCCCTCCCTAGCCCTCTGTGCTGCCTACCAAATAAATTACTAGCAAGTATGTGACTTTCTCGCAGATACAGAGAATTGTAAACATCCTCTAATTTTCTTAGGTTTAATAGTACTATTTAGAATACTGAAGATGCCAGGCCCATTTGATTTGTGTGGATACTTTTACTTCACATACTGTCAGTAGTCATTTTGCTGCAACAGAACACGTGTAATATGAGTCCTGATATGTGTCCTTGCACAGTTGCACCTTCAAGGATTATTGATATATTAAATTAGCTGCAAAAGGTATATCAGGTACAAGAAAGGATGTGGAAAAACATAAAAAGAGTGAACTGGATGTATACCTTATAACATATACTCATCTTGATTATAAGCAGACATGCTACATTGTTCAATTATTCCATAATCACTGAGTGTTAAACTTAAAGAAAAAGCATGCCCATTACAGAGCACCTGGACATATATCTTAAAAGAATGCAATGACATTTTAAGTCTCAAACCCCTGCACGTTTAATTTGAAACATCAGATTAAGCAACAGTAAATCAGAAGAGACCAGAAGAAACACAGCATCTTTGCCGCTGTTATCTTAGAAGAAATACGAGTAACTAAATGTGACATGCATTGGGCAGGTTCAGTACAGCCTCAATACCTAAGAATTATGTTTTAGCAGCAAATTGAAACCAGAGGGAAACCCAGATGGCAAATGCAATGCAAGATGGGTTTGCTCCTGCTGATTCCAAAGAGGTTTCCTTATAGAAGCATGTTGGGGAGGGTAATTCAATCTGACTTCAAAACCTGCTACAATCCTAGTTTACAAGCAACACTGCATCCCCACCCCCCAAAAAAACAAACAAAAATACAAAAGAAAACAAAAACAACGACAACAACAACAAGAAAACCCAAACCAACTCAAACCAACCCCCAAGACCTACAGAAAGCCTCTCAGTGTACAAAGCAGCAGGTCCTGGCAATAAAATTCTACTGACTCCCCTTTAAAGGACCATTTCTAATGCTCAATATAAACCAAAATCCAAACACCTTATTCTTGGGAAAGTTTTGACTAAAATCTCAATCTGAATTTCATCTTTGATAGCTGGCCTCATGAAAGAACTCACTTCTAATAATACCTTTTCTAATCCTTAAAAGAAGGATTTTCAGGATACGCAGACCATGTCCTTCTAATATCTTAAAAGGAATCCCACATGCCAAAAAACATTTGTACTTAATATACAACTTTTATCTCATGCTTTACAAGTACATAAAATAACTGTTAGAAGTTGCTGTTTATAATAAACATGCACACCTCAAAGTTCATCCAAAATTCAGGGAGATTTCTGGCTGTGGGATGAACTTTATAGCTGAACAGCAGGACCTGGGCTCCTATTTTTTCAGGAAGGAAAATTATTTTCCAAGTGGTGTGCTGCTTTCAGGACATGCACTGATGCCAGTAGCAGAAAAATCTGTGGGAAGGCATTTTTTGCAGGTCATCTTCACACAGTAGATAAGAATTTCCACCGTTTCCTCTCTCCAACTCATAGGCATGTGGCATCAGTGACTGAACACCAACAGAATACCTGAGGATTAACTGGGAATACCAGCTGACCATGGATTTTAGAGAACTCAGGTGAAACATTTGGAATAGACTCTTGAAACCTTCTTGAAAGGTAACTTGCAATTCTAGAATAACTTTCAGTGCCAGTGGCAACCATGTGGAGGTGAAGCATGTCAGTATAAGCTGACAATAGCATGAAGATTCAAATACTCAAGCACAAATTTGCAGCTGCAGCTTTGGCTTTGGACCTTAATACTCAACATACACAAGTCCAATAATAATGCTTTGATAACAGCCACACTTACACAATATCTTCCATCCAAGCACCTTAAAGGTCATTTGTATGAATTGACACTCCCACTATTGAGGAAGAAGAATGATTCAGTGCTTCAGTGATTGAATACAAGACTACAGAGCTAGGAGACAAAAAGAAAAAAAAAAAAAGTAAAATCAAGATGTCAGAGATCCAGTGACAGAAAAAAAAAAAAAAAAATTAAAAAAATCTTATTTCCCATTTATTTCGTAAGGGAATTCCTTTTATCTAAGTACAGGTTTCAGGAAGGCTTCTAGCAGAGCTAAGAAGTTTAATTCTGCAGAAAGATAGCATAGGACAAGTTTTGAAAGGTCTGCCTGCTGCCATTTGATTTAAGTAAAAACTTTTATGGAAAAGTCCTATTTTTGCAATGTCTCAGAGTGGCAGTAGAATAATATGCTACATCAGCAATTTACAGTGAAGTCGGTTGGGGCTTTGGTTGGTTTGGGTTTTTTTTTTTCCCCTCTTCTTTTTAGGTTACACATTTCAGAGACTAACCACAACATCAACTTTCCTTGATACTGCAGGTGGCCAATTGATACTCCTAATTTCCAAGCCAGTAGGGCCATAAAATTGCATGAAAGGTGAGTCATGGAAGATTAGTGGTTCACAAACCACAGAATTTTTAGCCTTTAAATTTTGCTTTGTGCTTTAGTTTCAAATACAGCCAGAATTCAAAAAACAAAGACAAACCAAAGTCTGCCAAGTTCTATGCCATTTGGGAAAATGAACACATGCACTCTGCTGGCAGAGGTGTGTGAACCCTGGGGTAAGGTTGGAAAGAGACCTGTTGACTTCAGCCAGAGGTACACTGGGCCATGGACAAACATCACTAAGTTTCAAATTTTACTGCAAATACTTAATACTAAAGGAATTATATTCTTTGTTTGAAAGAGCCATTGGTTCTTCATGTGGAGACAGCCTGCACATGGCCAAATTCTGTACTGCCTTCCATTCTAAAAAGTCCCATTAACTGTCAGCAGAAAACATAGCCCATAAGTTCTCCTACAAGTTTATTTTTTCTGGAAACAGCAGTCTGGTCATGTATGCAAGCCAGCAAACTCCAAGAATCATAGATTATACATCAGTCCTTAACACAGTATTTGGCACTGTAAAGCAAATAGAAACACCACCTTGCTGAAAAAGTTATAACCTAGATCCAAGATGAGGAAATATGACAAAACCTTTTTTCTTCCTTAACAAAAAGTTGGTTTTATTTCATAACAGCACTAGATTGCATGCAAAACTTACTGCTGCAAGATGCTCCAGTTAGGCAGTTACAGCATTGACAAGAACATCTACAATTAGATTACAGAAGAAATTTTTCGACAGCTCTCAAAACTTCAGGATTAAGCAAGGTCTGCTAGAGAGAATGAGCTTATGGTTGGTCCACAGCACCCTCAACACCCCATTATCTATCTAACGCAGGGCAGCTTCCTGTGACTTTCTTCCTGTCTTTATGCATAGAAAGAAATGAAGGATTTAACAGCACCACCCTTCCAGAAGAGCTGCATCAGAGATCTTCAAGAAGTTAAAGTAGCCTTCTGACGATGAAATGTGAACCCCTACATGCATCCTTTGAGCTGGAGACTTATTTTCTATTTTACCTCTACTGTACAGGTTGCAGCAATGAGGTAACCAAACAAGACCAACTCCTAACACTGAAGCCATCTGTCTATTTTTCTCACAGCTAGTAAGGTTTCACATCCAGTACTGCATGCTGCACTCTGAGCCTGAGCAGCTGCAGACTTTGGAAATAAGCAAACAAAAAGTGGTAGCATTTTTATAAATTCTTGAGCTGAATAATTCCCCAAATGGGCCCCACTAGGTGGAGAAGTTAAGGTGGTAACTATATTCAAGCACTTTACAGCTTGCAAAGAAAATGAAGACAAATTTATTTGCAATGTACATGGAAAATGATATATGAAGTTATAAGCTTTTAATTGTACCATGGACAATTTAGACATTAGAGGAAAAGTTTCATAAATAAGAACTGAAGTAGTCCTAGAAGAGATTGCCTCAAGTTTGTGGGGTCTTGAGTACTGGAAGCCATGCAAATGTATGTCAGGAATGATATGTACAGTTCATTTAGCCTCAGACATGGGAAAGACTGAAGTTCCTTCTGAAGTTCCTTCCAATGCAAGGCTGTATGACTCATCTGACAATTGATGTAAATTTGGACTACAATATAGGACTTTCACATGATGGATATGGGCCAGCAAGACAACTCTTATTCTGTAGAGAACACTAAATCTGAAAAGAAGCAACTGCTCTAAGGCAAAAAAAAAAAAAAAAATCAGCCCATGAAAATTACAACAATATTGATATATAAATCATTAACATTACAGAGCTTAGTGAGGAGGCAGCAGACAGAAGGAATCTGGTTTAATCTTACTTAAGCGCCAGTTCGCAAATCTCAGCCAAATGTCCATTTCTGATAAGAAGTGAACACTGCTTTCATTTGAGACTGTAGACAAGAGGTCATACAGGCAAAGAAAACAATACCTTTAAAGACATTTCCATCTTCAAACATAGACTAGCCTGTTACATTCAAACACCTTACTGCATAAAAAGGTTTTTACATACCTTTTAATGGGCTTGTAAATTAAAGTTGCAGCAAGTTACTTAGATCACATCACATTTGTTCAGATATGTTCTACAAAAGCACACTATGCACATTCTCCAAGTCTTGACCTGTAACAGATTCAAATATGAAACTGTGTTTTGGAGCCTCTTCACATTTCAGTGGGGCTAGCATGAATAGAAGAATGGTTGGATTCAGCCTGAGATCCAAGTCTGCCCTGACTGCTCTGTTTCCAGCTGGGAGACAAACCCAAGAAGGACTCAGTTTACTTCTTCTACATGGAAATCTGTTGGAATGGCTCTTCTCATGAAATTTGGGCCTCATCCCCTGTTTACACAGTATATATGTTCAATGAACATATCAGCATTTACCCTATCAGCAGGGAAAAAGCGGTAGGAATACAATCTTTCTACTATGTCCACAAAGAAAAGTTTTCTTATCCCCTTTTAAAAGGCCAGAATTGTGCAAGGCATAGCAAGGCATCTTGTGAAGATGTCCTCTAAGGGATTGATCCTGTCAGTCACATTAATTCACCTATCACAAGGGAGGCAACTAGCCTAGGCTTACTCACAGGCAGTGGAAGATGGAAGGTGAATACCATTTCATGCCATTTCCAGGCAGAGATGAGCCCTGACAATGGATGGACAGAGAATAAAAAAAAAAAAAAAAAAAAAAAGGAATTGAGATTAAAAATGAAAGAAAGAGAATAAGAAGGAAAAAGAACCAACAGGAGAACAGAAAGACAACTCTAAAGGTGCAGGAAGGCACTGAGAAACAAGGAAGAGTACATTCACACAGGCATAAAGAATATAATGGTCATCATATGGTGAAGGCTGTCAAAGGCCAACCAATATTCAGCTGTACTGGCAGTATGACTGAGAATTGTGATGGCTCCATCATTGAGTTTTATAGCTTTAATTGAATGAACTTCAGGATATTTTCTCTGACATCCCCCCTCCTCCACCCCATATAAGGACAAATAATGCAAAAACGGCTGACCACTTTCAACTGACTTGCACCCACAAAGTTGGATGTTGAAGACTCATCCCTCCCAGCAGTACCGTTCCCATTTTTTAAGCTTTGATGTTTGCAAAGTGTCTTATATTTTTCCTACAAAAGTATCTCAACCTGTCTAGTTGCCATTCTAGGGCAATTCTCCTTTATGTGGGATCCCAGCAACTGCTCTGTATGCCAATACTGAAAATGAGTGGGTCAGAAAGAAGCCAGTTATCCAATTGTTTACACAGATGTGAATAAAAATGTGTGACGCTGATATTAGAAAAATTCATTCTCTGGCTTTTTTCCCCAACCACTTTAAGATAAAGCATTGAAGATTTAAAAAAAACATATGATAAAAGCTACTTCTACAAATGTTGCTCACATTTCGCATCCCATTTCCTCTTTTTTTATATCTCTAGAATATACAAAAATTGCTCAAGCTGTCTCTATTCTCTTTCCAGTTCCTTTTGCATGCAGTTCATAACAGATTTCTTCTTTAATGATAGATTAAACAAATGATCCTTCTCCTCCTCTTAAAATAGCTACCACCACCAGAGAGATACTTACACCTCTTAAGGGGCCAGCATATCAAAATCATGATTGAGATTAAAATTTGATTTCTCTGTCAAATTTATTCTGACGACCGATTTCAGCCATGGAGGACAGAAGGCAGAACACAGCTACTTTCTGTGGTTTGTTTCCAGTCACACATTCCATTCCGCAAGTAGTATCTCTGAGGTGGGTGACAAACAAAATACCTCTCACTTCAATTTTGCTGAATTAGTAAGAAGACTGACAGCCTGTTTAGTGAGACCTGAATAGAGAACCAGGTCTAAGGCAAGCTCTTCTTTTACAAGCAATTGCCAGGAGTCTTCTGTGTAGCCAATATAGAGCTCTGCAGGCTCTGAAAACCAGTTTAGAAGTGGGTGCACTTTGAAACTCTGCGGAGAAGCTCTGAACCAAATCTGCCTTGGGACGTTATCTGTCAGTTAAAAAAGTAACAATATGCCTCAGTCCTAGGAGGTGCTCATGAATCAAAGGTTCATAATTAACTTGGAAATAACAAAAGAAATGGGAAGCCTGGTATTTGATAAGTATAAATGAGATTTAAAAGTTTGAAGACTTGCATAAAGCTTAGGGAAAGGGTTTGATAAAATATCAATAAAATCCATACCATTTTCTGCTTAAGCAGAGTCATTTTTCCTGTACAAGGAACAACCAGAAAGTTACCATATGAAATCATCACAGGAAATATCAAATTGGAACGAGAGTTTTTGCAAACCACAAAATCTCCTTTTAGACAAAATACCTCCACATCATGAAGTTAGAACCCAGCACTGAGGGGGTAAGAGAGAAGGATAGAAAACTGCTTTTCCCAGGGGACCAACAGATGTAGCATAAACACAGCTCTAGCAAAAGGCAATTTGGCCACTTGCATAAGATTTCATTTTCTCATGGAGATTATAAAAATAGTGTTTTTACAGTAAAATACAATTATAAGGATAATCTGTATCCACAACCAATAAATAGGGAATAGAAATAATTTCACTGAAAATTGAAAAGGTACACAAAGTTCATCAGTCTTCCTGAGGAAATTCCTGGAATATTTGCACCTCATGTGATATATATCCACATCTGGTGATCATGGAATGCTTAGATTTCAATTTTAAAAGATGCCTCCAAAATCACATGCAAAATAATTAATCATTGAAAAAGTTTTTGAGCATAAACAGTCATGAAGAGAAACCAAGCAAATAAGTACCCAACTATTTCAACAAGAACAAAATTACAACCACAGGCATCAGAATAAGGATTTGTTTTGTTTTCTTTTAACATCAAGTATAGTTTCTAAGGAATCTAGCTGTGAAGATGGAGGAATAAGAATTAGGTAATTAAAAAAATAAGACCATATGAATATATAGTATAGACTAGATGTGTGCATCACTAAACAACTGCAAATCAACATAGCAATATTTTGACAAGTATCAGCAAATCCTAACCCCTCTGTAACTGGCTCTAGGATCAATAGCACAGGAAGCTAAGATATCAGTAAAAGCACAAAGACCTTAGCAAGCTTAGCAAGTGAGAGCTCTGTGGTGGAACTCCTACTGTGCCACAGCATCAGTGTTCACATCACCCAGGCCCTGCAGTGCCATACAACAGCATAATAGCATAAGGATGTTACATGTTACAGGAAACAACACTAGAAGACTTCCTGTACTTCTCAAATACCGTTCCCACTTTTCAAGTAACCACAATAATTTTGCTACTATTTTCACTGGTCATGGATCCTCCCTTTTCAACATGTCTCCACATTTCCCAGCTGAAACAAATGCTGCAAAATATTTACTTCTTAATTGAATCACACATGCCCATGTGCTGCTGCTTAGTCAGTTTTTCACAGTATCGTGTTGCTGGCTACTATAATGAAGCCATAGTTTGTTTTGGGATTTTGTGTGGGTTCTGAGGTTTTTTTTGTAGTTTATTTCATCAGCTAAATCTCTCCCATGCATCTTTACCAAGCCAGCTTCAAACCTGAACTCTGACTGACTTTAGTGAAGACATACAGCATCTTCATGTAAGAAGCAGGACCCAGTTCTATTGCTGTCCTTGGTCTCTATGAAACGATGTCTTTCCTCAGTTCTTAAGCAGCAGATTGCAAAGTGTTTGGGAAGTTCCGAGTTTCCATGTTTATCACCTTCTTCCACAGCATGTCTTCATGGCCGCATTCAATCTATTCAACTCTGTTGAAAGACTCATCTCCGACTTCGTGAGGCTCTGGCGTGGTTTGTTTATGAGTTTTTTTGAGGGTGAAAATATTCATTTTCAGCTTAGAGGGTTTTTTCATAGTTATCATAGAATGGTTTGGGTTGTAAAGAACATAAAGATCATCTAGTTCAAACCCCTCTGCCATGGGCAGGGACACCTTCCGCTAGACCAGGTTGCTCAAAGCCACATCCAACCTGGCCTCAAACATTTCCAGGGATGGGGCAGACACAGATTCTTGGGGCAACTTCTTCCAGTGCCTCATCGCCCTTGCATTAAAGAGCTTCTTCCTTATATCTATTCTAAATCTCCCCTCTGTCAGTTTAAACCCATTCTACCTTGTCCTGTCAGTACATGCCCTTCTAGAAGGTGACTCTCCAGCTTTCTTGCAGGCCCCTGTAGATACTGGTAGGCCACTAAAATTATCTTCAGAGCCTCCTCTTCTCTAGCCTGAACAATACCAACTTTCTGCTCCAGTCTCCATAGGAGAGGTGCTCCAGTCCTCTGATCATCTTCATGACCCTCCTCTGAAGTTGGTCCAACAGGTCCACATCTTTCTTATGCTGGGGTCCTTCAATTTTTTTTAATATGCTCAATATTTTCTTGATCTCTCACATCACTGCTGAGATTATTTACTACTTCCACATGCCTCCTTTGTCCTATCACATCAGTGGCACAATGTTGCAACGACATCACTGTTGGGTGCATTTTAGCTGTATGGAAGACAGTGATGTATTCTATGGACACTAATAATGATGACTGAAACAATAAATATGCATGGATTTTGATGCTGTAGACTACTTAAAGTTAAAGCCCAGAGGCCAGAAAAAACACAGGTAAATAATGCTGTTGTGATTACTATTATCATGTTTTCAAAGAAATGTCTTAAGGTAAAGAAGCTAAGTTTTAACCTGGTATAAATCAGTCTGTTTTCACAGGGTCAGAAAAGTGAACCAGTTTACACTGACCGGCTAGAAATCTGGCAGCACATCTTTCGATAAATGTTTTGGCAGCTCAATGTGAAGCCATTAATCATGAACTACAGTACTACAGTTCTATGAGATCAGTAATCAGTGTGACCTTGCATTATTTATGCTATTTCTTATCTGGCAGGATAAACTAAACTCCAGGCATCTGTCTGGTGAGGTACAGGACAATAGAGGGTTTCTGCCTCTGAGGCAACAACCTCACATATTTGGAATGAATAGGTTATCTGAAACCAGAGGTAGTGCAGCTAGCAAGAGTTTTCTTCTTCAGATTAAATAGCATGTTCCTGTTTTCAAATAGTGGAAATATTTCAAAGCATCTTTTTCATTGCTTTAATAAAGAACCTTTAGCAGAGTAATCCAGGCAAATTCCACACAAGACCTAGTAATTTGAAGAGATGACAGGAAACCCAAATTCCAGATGCTGTTTCTGATCTCGATTCCCTCTCAGTTTGTGATCTTTTTCTGCCTCCATTCCCTCAATACATCTCCTAGTTGGTACAATAGTTGAATACTATTCATCTCAGAGAAGGCTGAGAATTGAGTTTTTTAAAATGTGCATGTGACAACTCTGGATGAAAATGCTGCTGCAAGAAATTGGTAGGGCCTGAGTCTCTGGGTTTTAATAATCTTCACTATTTGCACAGTAAGTACCATTCATGTCAACTTTATATGCGCACTAATGACAGTCAAACAATTTCTACATAAAAAAACCCTTAGGAAACAGTCGTTTAAGCATTTGATTTACTGTAAAACTGATTATAGATATTGCACAAATTGTCATAAGGTGTCTACTGAAGCTTGGTCATTAAAGTAGACATCACATCCACTTTAAAGTGCATGGCCAGATGCAGTTTTGTTGTGAGGACATTTCAGTCCAGCATTTCAGAGGCAGCAGTGTCGCTCATGTGTGGTTCTCCAGCATACAGCTGGAATGATTCATCCAGTAATTGACAAAGAAAACAGCTTTTCTAGAACCCCAGATGATGACATCACACAGTATGTTCAGCAAAGCATCAGTATTTCTAACACACAGAGTCGTAAGCACAAAGAGAAAAATAATCCCCTTCTTTAGGAGTTAGAAAAAGAAAGAAATGAAAGTAGGGGCAGTTCCTACAATCAGGACAAATGCATGATTCCTGCAACTTGACAGATATAGTCAGGCAGTCAAATTGCTACTGACCTATTTCCTATTTTTAAATTTCTGATATAGAATAACAGCAAGGACAAATAACAGGATGCAGAGGAATTCCAAATAAGAATTGATTTGTTGATTTAACTGACAAGAGAAATTTTTCCCAGCACAACTATCTAAGCCCATGATACAGCCGAAACAATTTTTTATCACTTATTACAAGGAGGTAGTTCCGTGCTGGAAAAGACAGACTCTTTCTGCAGGTATTGGTGCTATGCATGAAGAGAGATCCAAGAGAAAACATGAAGTAAACCAATTTTTACATGTTTTTGATATCACAATTAGAAACCCTTAGAACAAAACTTGAATAAAGAAGAAAATTGCCCAAATTGAAATGGTTTCTTCTATGTGTAAAGTTTAGGCCAATTTCCTGAGGTTGGCAAACATTAGGTTATCATTGCCATCCCTAATCACACAAGTTTTTCCTTCCACTATTGGCTTTTCTCTGAATTTGAAACTCAAGCTTAATGCAAACCCACATCAAGCAGAAATGGGACAAAACAGATCCATGCTGAGTCCATATGGATAAAGCTGCAGTTTCTTGCTGCTCTAGTCACAATAATAATTTTTCAGCTGGAAAACTACTGGTGCAGTTCACCAAGTGATTGCTTTGCTCCTGCACCACACATAGCCACAAAAAAGTGAAGTTTGCCTTCTGCTAGTTTTTTTTTAATATATGTTAGCTAGGACACAGCAGCACAGAATCTTAGAAGCTTGTAAAATGAATTAAGCAGACAACTACAATGTATTTGTTTTCAGTTCAATAGGAGGTTCTAATATTGAATATATATGAAGGAAGAGACATGCTAAATTGAATGAGCCTGTAGGCTTAAAGTGATATTAATTCCATGTGCACTCAAACATGTGGATCCAAGGATCAAAGGGATTTGGAAGCAAGAAGGGAATAATGGAAATATCAACACCCGGCAATATTCAGTTGCCTCAGGGCAGCACAGGACAGTAACAGATGTCAGGAGAGCAGCAGGGCTATCTCTTCTCAGATTGAAAGGAGACAGGAACTACAGTCACACTGTATCTTCATGCATCAACCTCAAATCTTCAAGATGCTGTTATGAAAAGGTGGCCATTGCTTTTCTACCCTTCTGCTTTATAAACTTAGAAGCTTTCTATATACAGCACTACTAGTGATGGCTAATTCCTTTTAACGTGACTTTGAAGAAATGAAAGAACATAAAAACACCATGGTAGTGAATGAAAATTACCAGGCAAGCCTTTGAAGAGATCAGAAACAAACTTGTTGGGTAAGCAAGTCCTTATTTGAGAAAAAACACTTTGCCATGGGACAACAGATCTTTAAGCTGTTTAAAAAAAGCTTTTCCAGATCCAGTATATGTATTTTATATTATCCAGAAGCTATAATAACCTAAACTCGAAATACTAACCAATTTAAACAAACTACCAATAATAATAAAAATATTAAGATTCAGAGGAACTTTTCCCAGAAACTTCCTCCACTAGCACACACAAGAAATCTTCAGTTATTTATATTGCATGTTATTCTGCTAGCCAAGAATTTAGCCAATTTCTCCCAAGAGAAAATTAAGTAATTGCATTGGTATTGATAATCTAGATTTATAACACCACAACCAAATCATAACTAATCAGGTTTATACTTGTGATATTGCTTTCTTCCTGACCTATATTTTTGATACATATGTGGTGGGTAGGAGGATCACAGGAAAAAATTCTAGGAAAGAACATAACTTCCTTGTAAATAGAAGGTCCTACGCACAGGGATTAAATTCAGATAGGTAAGTGACTACACAGTTGGAAGACTAAGGGGATTTAGGACAGCTATAACTGCCCATTTTAGTTATTTTTACATAAAGTAGAAACTGAGACTGCTAGTCTTGAAGTGGCATGCTAGCAAATGATTGAAGATTGTCACAGGTTTTATTCTTTGCTTTGCTTGCCACTGACATAAGATCTCAAATATGGACTCACTGACAAACAATTTTGGGGTGTTTGCTTCTCAGAATGTTAGAGAATACAAGTTTCCTATACAGTTGTCTAAAATATGAGGTTTTTATAGTAGCTGTCTTGCAGGAGACAGTCCTCACCAAAAGGCTAGCCAAGCACTGGAAAAGCCTTCCCAGGGAAGTGGTAGAATTGATGACCCTGGAAGTGTTCAAAAACTGTGTAGATGAGACTCTTAGAGGCATGCTTAGTGGTGGACTTGGCAGTCCTGGGGTAACACTTGGACTTGGTGATCTTACAGGCCTTTTCCAACATAGCTAATTCTATGATCCTTTATGCTTCAGTGTTTTCTACTTGCTGCAGGGATGTAAGTGCTGATGGCTTCATGTAGGAATATGATATAGTTGGGCAAGACAGACAAAAACCTGAAGATTTTGGACCTCTAATCATCTCTTCCAAAGGGCTGATCAGCTTTCTGACAGAGCAGAGCTGCACAATGGCGGTTCCTTAAAGGTCAAAAGGCAAACAAATATTCTTATATTTGAGGAGGAATCAAATCGCTTCATAACTGGAAGGAATCAAAGTAAAAAACTCATCCACAGAGCACCTCTCTGCCAGTCCTGATCATCATGTCATCAGGTTGCTAGGGTTTGTTGGAAATTCTCCTGTATGCCTTTGTGCATAACAGTAAACAATAACGAAGCTTGCACAGGCAGAATTTTAGCCAAGTCCTGTATGAATGCACTTGTGAATCAAGCTAATCATGAAAGTAGGTTTCCACAGTTGCAAGGCCTAAATTGTTCTCTACATTCTTGTGAAAGACAGATCAGCTGAAGGCTGGTGTGTTGCTGTTTTAATAGTTATATGCCAGGCCTTAATTCTGTCAAGGAACAAACCTGTTATCACCATGTGCTGCAAGTCCAACGCTGGTAGTCAAAACTAGCCATGTAATGAATAACTTCATACTTAGCTTTACTATTTAACCTGCCTCAACTTAAAATTGGGATATTAACTTGCGTTCAAGTCTTGTTAAAGTGAATGGCAAGGTTCCTCTGACTTAACAGACTTTTGATCATGCCTTTTGGCAAACTTTGTCAGCTACAATCTCTCAGATTTTTGTGTGCAAGACATCCATCCAGAGAAGCAGAAAGTATTCTTGCAGTAAGTGGAGTTTGTTGGAAGAGTACTAAATGAGACACTCCTCCCAAAACTGTTCGTTTTGTTTTTAAAGTAGCAATTGCTTTGGAGGACTAGAGGATTTAGATTTTGTTGGTTTTAAATGTTTAAGTTCTTTGCCTTTGTGCCCTAAGTTTTTAAAAAGTGCTACTGATAACTTTTCTGATGTCTTGTTGCATTTTTTGAATATTTGAAATTTACTTTGGGAAGGTCCTGTGGTACCTTATAAATCTCCGAGAAAGTAGAAAAGGATTTTTGTGGGCTTTCTTTTAGCCAGATTTCTCTGTGCTATGTGTATTTTAACTGCTACTTTCTTTAGACTGAAGTGCTGCCTATGTTTTAACCCCTCTTATGCAGAGCTGCTATATCTTCCGCATGGAAGGTTGGGATCACCAGAGCCCAAAATTCTCTGTTAGAGGCAAAACCCCTACATGTCATTTAAAGAACTGTTAGATATCCTTACTGTTCCAACAATATAAGGATTTTAAGTGTGCAAAATAAACTAATAACAAGCTCCTCAGAGAGAGGTAGCTTCAGGAAAATAGGTGAATGATAAAAGAAAAAAGAAACATGACTACTTAGAGGTCTCTAGCCTCTTCAAGATGTCTGTGCTGTTATGAAGTTATTTCTTTCCCTACTCTTTGGAGACCACCAAATTGATTTGTAATCTACAGCAGGTTTTTTTTGTTTTGTTTTTTTTTGTAATTTTAAATCATGGAAAAAATCAGTGGGAGAGTGGGAGATTTTTATTGTTAAATAATTGGAACAGATAAATGCAAATCACATAAACATAGCAATATGCCTTCTGGTCTGAAAATAACCAGCCACTTTTCCGTAAGCGTGAATCCTAGCTAATGCTAGTCTCTCCTTAAGGACTTTGTTGCAAGCTTTGTTGCTTGCTGCACTGCCTCGCTCATTCATAAATTTCTGTATGAATGTGTTGAGTGTATTTAGGTAAGTAATATTAATTATGCACACTTAGATGGAAATAAAAATTAAGCAACAGCCACGGAACAAAATCACAGTACAGCTTTAAATCAGAAGAAACATGGTCCTGTGGAGTCACCAGATGCACTTTTATTTGCACCTGACAGAAACAAACCCATTGCAATATTGTTGCATTTGTGTTAAATAAATGTTGAGGAAAGCAAATGCTTTAATGTCATAACTTGGAAAAAACAATACTAAAGAAAGCCACAGTGGCTTTAGATGTTGGAAAAAATTACTTACTTCACTGGAATGAACCTCTAATAAAAAATAAATAAAAATTAACATTTTCTGCTCTTGTGAATTTTGGCTGTTCTCTCTAGATTCATATTCTTTCTTTATGCCTGCAATGACATCATCCAGCAATAGCAAAAATGGAAATTCATTGCAAGCTTAATTCACAGTCCTTTAAAGGACACAAGATCCAATCTGCTCTGAATTAATAAATTTACAGGAATGGGGCTGTTATCTTCGGGAGTTTTATACACATTATTTACAGGTCCAGACATACATGAACAGTGGAAAATACAGTAACTGAAAACACAATCATTTACATCCCTTTTACCAAAAGAAGGCTGTACCAGATTAAACTATTAACCTTAAAAAGAACCTCAGATCTTTCAGTAGTTTAAAAACTGATAAAACCGTAATTTGCAAAAATGTTTTAATCTAGAATTTTCATGTTTATTGCTCATAGGAGTTCATTGCTTTTCCTTTTATTGACTACATAAAGTAACCCTGTTCATCTAACAGTCTTCGGGGATTTCTGAATCCATTTGAACAGCAGCTGTTCATGAGAAGAGACTGGAAGGATTACAGTGATTTGCATCAGTTTTTTTAAGAGGTACAGTTCCTTTAATATAGCCTCTGAAAGGGAGCCGGTATTCTCTATATTGCTCTGTAGGGATTTTTGATAGGGGAGGGGACAGGGAAGGAAAGTCAAATCATAAAACATAACACTTCCCTTTAATCAGGGTTTTAAGTTAATCAGAGCTGAGCCATGTCTGGCAAAAATATATGCCACTCCCTGCATAGAAACAAACCTCAACCACTGCTAGCCCCTATGAGATTTTCAATAACTAGAAAAATATTGCTTTTACAGTGAGTTCCCCAAACAACAATTTTATTTGTTCCCTGAAGAACAGCAAGGAAAATTGCTTCCCACTTCTAACAGCAAGCCTGGACACAGGAGAGCCTTTCCTCCCTCCCCATTGTCTCTATATTCCAAGACATGCAAGTATACAGTATACTTTCATAACCATAGATAATGTGCCACTGCTTTATCTTAGTTCATCAGCCATTCTCTTTACCTGTAGCTCAGACCTAGACTTGGTTTGGCGCCTTGCTAAAGAGTTAAGACTAGCGATTAGTCTAGTGCTGTATCATGCCCCATTCAGAACTCACAGGTACAGAAAAAAGGTACAATCCAGCTTCCTCTTTTGCTGGAAACAAGGTTCTGCTAACACAGGTTAAGACACAGAAGTGGCTGCTACCCCTAGAACTTAAGAAATATACAGAAAGTGCCATGAGACAACATGCCTGGTAAGAAAGCAAGCACCTTGTCCAGAAGCAGACTGTCCTGTATAGATTACCAAGGAATCTGGATACAGAGAAGGTAGGAACATCAGATGAGAGATGCATGTGTAAAGAAATCCCTATAGATCAGTCACCGTTTCAGTCAAGCTTGGTGGTGTTAGGTTTATGATGCCCTCTAATAATGAACACAATTCACCGTAAGATGCATTGAGCACAGAACTTTGATTATGGGTACCCATCTCCTAAACTGGAACTAGGAATATTTTTAGAGTTACTGCTTGTATGCCTGAGCTTTGTGAACACAGATGAAGAAAAAAAACATTCAAAACCAGGTGACCAACCCCTTCCCTATGAATATTTCCAAGAGACATACTTGAAGTCCTGAAAGAAGAGGCATAGACTGACAGCATACATAGAAAAGAGTTTGCCACTTTCCTGAAGATTATTTGCTCCTTAGAATGACCAAGAAAGCATGAAGCCCTCTTCTACATATATTGCTAACTGCAATCTATAAGCCTAAATTCTTCTCCACTGTGGCAGTCATACTATTTAATTTCTATGGGTCTGAGAGAGACCAAGGCCTTTTGCAAACAAAGCAAATAAGGTAAAGTTCATAGCTTTCACCCAGGATGATTTGTGTATTTTGAAATAAACACAGTCTTATGAAATGAGGTTACTTTAAAAAAAAAAAAAAAGGAAGTGTTGACATGAAAAGCACTACACAGGCGAAGTTTTCACTCAGTGGGGGAAATACTGCGCTGTTACTCTTGAAAATTTTACATAATAAAGCCTGATTGCTTTTCAGCCTTTTTTCCCCTCAAACTCATATTAATATGTTCGTAACTAGATGTTGTATAGGCTTATCTGCAACTGATAGAGGGGCAACTCACTTTAAAAGGCTGAAAATTACTCCTAAAATAAGTCCCTTTTTGCACAATACCACACGTGTTATCATTATCAGTAGCTGACTCCTGAAACAGACTGAGGATGAAGAGAGCTTATTCTTCTTTTGTGTTTCCATTTGAGTATGAGCTGAGGAGTGAGACATTTTTAAAGATTACCAGTTTTCTCATGGCCCTGACAGAAAGAGACAGCAGGCCTCCCTGTGGCTGACACACCTATCAGCAATACTACTCCCAGCTGTTCTTTGTGCCTCTCTTCAGTCAAATTACTATTATTCTTTTTAAAGGGCATGGCTACAATAGACAGAAAAAACCCCAACATACCAAAACCAAACAAATCACCCTCATTAAGCCTGAGTTTTTCCCAAGTTTCTCTGTTTTACTCAAAAAAACCCCAAACACAAGCTTCCCTTGCTGCTTCTACACAAATCTCATACTTCAGCATATTCATTCTAGGCAGACACACACTTGTGCTTACTTATTGGTAATATTTTTGACCAAAGTCAGTTCTCAAATACTGTTGAAGTGGGATTAAAACTCAAAAGTTTGTCTCTGCCCTGTGCTCTAAGGCTGGCTGTACGCTCACATTTTCCCCTGGGTTACTTGTGCTGCAGGACAGAGATTCTAGTCTTCATTTGGTCCATGAGTCTTTCAACATGATTTACAGGAAGACAGCCTGCTGTAACTTCACAGTTAAAGCAGTACGGTAACAATAGAGAAGTTAACTATCAAAGTCACACAGGCTCCTAATGAGGTTTGGCTTTGGCATCAGAAGGATGCTTTATAACATATCTGTCCTCCAAAAATCAGACTACACTAATTAACTTCTTAATAGGCCTTCAGATATACTATAACCGGACTATAAACTGGAAGTTTGAAGTTAATTCAAACTGGGAACTGAGAACCTGTGGCAAGTTCAGAGTTAGAAGAGATTATTCCAATCATTTGGTCTGAGTTTGGTGGGACACAGCCCAAAGAAATCATGCAAGAATTCCTCCACTTATTTAAGATCCTTTAGAGGAGACATCCAGATCCCCAAAATGTCTCTAAAGCCATATTATGGCATATCAGTTCTAGCGAGAATTAAACTCTTCAGACTCCGACCTTTGGGCCTATTTATACGTAACGCTATCACCAGTAACCTCCTGTCCAGGTAGGTACAATTACGATCAGAGTCACATTTTTAACAGACAGAATTTTTAATCTTTGGCTTCAAGGCATTTTTACAGACAACTGATCACTCGTGTCTTTGCTGAACCCTTTCTGATTTCAGCCCCTTTCAAGAGCAGGGGCTGCTAGAATTGGATGTGGTAAGCATGTAACTGTTTCTGCAGCATTACCGAAAAGTAACGTCCCCACCTCTCTCCCCCTCAATGGTTCTTTCCCTTCTCTGTGTTTCAGGACAGGCTTAATCAAATCTCTAGCCTACAGCATCCCAATGACAGTCCTCATTTCCTTGCTTATCTAGTAGTAGCCCAAAATGTTTCCAAAGCTGCTCTCTCAGTTGTAGCATCCCATTTTCTGTGACTCACATTCTGCTCCCATACACATGACCTTACCAGTGACTGTTAAACATGAGTTTACCTTGTAATAAGATCCAAATTAGCACACGTAATATGTCCTCCTCATGTTATTGGTTAAAAAAACAAATGCAAAACCAAACAAGGAAAAACTGACCAACCAACTACCATGGTCTGCCCCGCTAAGGCTTGCATAGTGTCAATAAATCCTTAGAATTAACCACTCACCTGGAAGCAGAACATTGTGTACTGCAATCAGGGCACTTTGAAACGAAGGAGTTTCCCCTCAGATTTCAGTAGAAGCAAAGGTTCGGAGACTTTAATGGATTTGTACATGCTGTATAGAAACACTAATTTAAAACACAGCATGGATAAAAATAAATATTGAATTTGATCCATTTCCATTGACTCTTGGAAATGGATACAGTCTTTTTACTGATGTATTAATAAATGAAGAAAATTCAGCTCTGATGCAGTCGATGCCAGTGATGGATTTATTTGGAGCATTTAGCCTGCTAAACACATCAGGCCCAGCTGATACAAAAACCATCCCTAGAGACTCACTACTTTCCCTTCCAGAAATCCTAAGAAACAGCTAGTGAATGATTTAGGGGTTTTCCATACACATAATTTATACTAATCTTCCATTGCTCCATCCTAATGACAGTCAGACAGGTAGCAAATATCACAAACTGGCAAAGACAATTTCAGCAGGAAAAAAAAAAAAAAAAAAAAAAGAGCAGGGATTTTGCTAAAGCTGTTTTCTACTGAAAAACTCATAAATGGAAAATTATTTGGCACCTTTGTTGAAGCTGAATTGGCAGAGTAGGATGGAAAGCAGTTCTGTGTCTCATTACTGCCTCTACTATCACTAACTGGAAACTCTGGAAAAACAGGCCCTTTCTGTTCAGATACAGCCATGCTATTGCTGTACAATGTGTCTGGCTTTCTCTTTCCTTCTTCTTAGTATGGATGACATCTGCATAGAAAGACTCTTTGTCTTTTTAAGGCTTCAGCTACTGCTGCTTCTTTGCTACCTGACATCTATTTGTGGTATAATAGGCATTTCCTAAGTAAAGATTACAATGTCTGCAAAAAAGGATCAAATGCCACTATACAGACACATGTAATTAAGTATTCCTGACTTAATTTCAGTTTAACTTGGTATAGAATGCATTTCCATTACTTGGTTAAATGCAGATAAATCTAGCTTTCTAGAAGAGGACTGAAAAATAGTACATATTACAAGAAATATCAATAGCTACCCAACTTTCAATTGAACAAAAACAAGACCTGGATTTAAGTTGAGCAGTAAATGCTGGGAAGAAGCAAGATGAATAAAAACCCCTCTGCTTGCATGTCAGGATTCCCCAGAAATAAAGGATGACAGGAAAAGAAATCAAAAGCCATGGTATGTGCTTGACTGCAGTAGAAGAATTATTTCTAAATAGCTGCGCTGATAAAGGAAACATAACAGCTACTTTAATAGAACAGGAAAAGTATTCTTACATCTCCTGTAAGCTTAATCAGGGCAGTACAGTATTCTACAGACATATCCAGGCCATCTCCAAAGCTAAAATAGCAGCATGAGCATGCTAATCCACTGGATTAATTATCACTCTTGAGACATAAACCAATTTTTTCAGGTGTTTCCTGTATAAGATGTATCAGGACAGAAAGCAAAACTGTGGAGGTTGGGGTTTTTTTTGGTTTTTTGTTTGGTTTTTTTTTTTTTTTTACTTTTCTAGGTTAGGAAATGCAGTTTCTATCCAGGAATGGCAGGAATCTGAATTCCATCATTATACTGTTTAGAGCCTGACACTGGAACCACAATACGGCCTAGCAGGCAGAAAAATCAAGTAGTAGGAATTCAAACATCTGACACTATATCTGTATAAAATCATTTTGTTTTTCTTCACCATTTTTTTCTTTTCGTATTTGGTTGATGTACTGATATTCAGTGCAAAGGATCTGCATGCTTGCACAAAGCCTGGCACAGCAGCATCAGAAGCAGTCTTTTTTCAGTGCAACAAAAAAAATACTGCATCTTTTGTTTCAAGGGTCTCACAGTGGGGTAGGGCTCTGTCTCACATGTAAAGATGTCTGGAAAATGGAATACTATAACCAGATTAACAGAGAAGAAAACAAAAACTTAAGTCAGCCATATAGCACAAAAGAGCCATAGTGTCTTCACACATCCAGCCTTTAGGTAATCATTTCACAGCTAACACTGGAAATTAGCCCCCACCATCCTCTTCTCTCATTATTAAATTGACTGATTTCTCTTAAAGTCACACACACTCAAAGGGCACATTTATTACACTTGTGCTCTGTGTGTTCAGACAAAACTATCTCCAATCAGATTGTGCTCTTTAGACACAGGGAGATCAAACAGCTTGCAAAATCCTTTGATGGAAATTTAATTCTTTAAAAATATGCACGAGGTAATTGAAAACACATTTTATGATATTTCAGATTATAAACAGTAGATCTCTGGCTGGGTTGAACAAATAGCATTAAGCCTTTTTCTTCCTTCTGAGAAACCACAGTGCTTGGCAGCATGAGGTACTGATGTGCCTCCTGTACCAGCACAGGGAAACCAGTATCTATAATGAGGAGCTTGTGCTCAGACGCAGATTGCACCCAAACAGAGGAAACTATTTACAAATATCAGTTATTGTTCATTCAAAGCCTTTCTGTGATATTGACATGTTTTTCCAAGATCTAAACACAAGGCCTGGATTTACTACATTCCCCCTCTTCCCTAGCACAAGTCTTCAGGAAAAGGCAAAAATAAGTCTCCTTTGCTCAAAATCTCCAGTCTTATCAGTTTCATGCACCCTGAAATGCAGAGATATTAAAAATCATAAGATGAAAGTTCAAAATATAAAATCCAATTCAAGCTTTTCTCACTTGATATTTAAATCTCTTTGTTTTTGCTAGGACTGTAAAACAAATCTGTAGGCATGCTTTATAAAAAAACAGCTAAAGAGGGAGTCATGCTGCTTTATCAATTAACTTTCACTTACACCAAGATCTGTCTGGTTCCCATGCTAGTACTTTGTGCATTTGCTACATGAACAAGCAATCTCTGAACAGCATATGCTATGGGTAGCCCAAAACTTTAGCACTTCATGCTGCTAGACTACTCTAACTTTGCTCCTATTTGTGCAACAAGGCAGAGCCTTGTGTTAGGTGTCAGAGTTGCCCTATGTAAGAACCGGACAACAGAATTCTCTTTAAGTTCCTCTGAAATAGACAGGACAAGGGAGGGGGGTGTGTGTGGGGTAGGATGAATAAGGACTTTACTGGCAAAACTAAGGAAATGGTACCTTTGTCACAGCTAAAGCATTTCATGGAAAGATAAAGGCTAGTCTGAAGGAGGTAATTTCTCAAAGAAAAAAAGTGCAAATCCAGATGTAATTTACCCCAAAGGAGTCAGGACCCAGGTGTTCACAGGTATTCAAAGCCTGTGGGAAGCTCTGCTTCAGACACTGCCCAAATCACACACCAGCTATGAACTTCATTTCTTCAACATGACTTAATGTATGGGAAGTGCATGGGAAATGTCTCAATGCATTTAAAAGGTCTTTAAATTGTAAGACTGTAATGGGTCTTTCTCCTGTCCTTGAAGGTAAAAGAGGTAGGTGAAATTCAGAAGTATCTGGGATTCCTTCTGTGCAGAACCACAGAAAAATCTCCATGCTCAACACGGTAGGAGTCAGGCCTGATTTGAGTGCATATTGCTCTTCATTTTTACAGACTGAATAACTCAGTCCGTACACTTTCTCCTCTAAGTAGAGATTAAATTACTTCACTTCTTAAAAGGAAACAGCTATGACTTTTATTGAGAGTTGATGTTTTATTGACAGTTGATGTTTTATTGACAGTTTATGATTCACTTCATCTTCCAAATTGGTGGCCCTTGAAAAATATGGAAGTTTTACTCCTGAGTTGGTTTGAAAACTGCTGAGTGAGGTCTGAAAAGTGGGCCAAGACTGATGCAGCCTTTCACTAAGGTAAAGCGCACCCTGTTGCTTGCTGCAGCTTCCTTGCTGCTTCAGCCACAAATGAGAGAGCCAAGACATTTGGTGAAACAATGGTACTCACCCA
The DNA here is from genome assembly GCA_025448015.1 of Bolborhynchus lineola. Lineage (NCBI taxonomy): Eukaryota > Metazoa > Chordata > Aves > Psittaciformes > Psittacidae > Bolborhynchus > Bolborhynchus lineola. Next base: position 8,087 of record JAOEHX010046478.1, on the reverse strand, counting down.
CTCACTCATTGCTTCCCCTTCTACCTACTTACACAAAAAGTAGTCTATTCATTGTGTTGGGGGTTAAAGAAAGACCTTTATTTTATGGAAAAAGCTTCCCCAGCTCAGAAGAAGCAGTTGGCATTGTTTAAACTAAGGCTTCCTGGTTTGTTAGTTTCACTAGAACACACAGAGTGGATGAGAAATCTAAGAATTTGAAATGGTAGAGTATCATCCGTGCCTTAAACCAATGCTTTGTTTTGCTTGGGTCACTGAAACAATGTGCTGTCCTTTGTTCAACAGGGAAAAAAAATTAACATGTGAAATCTAAATGGCTCCAAGCTTCCATAAGCTCTTTTTAACTGTTTCACTGCCATAACAGACCTTCTGAAAATTGAAGCAATCTAAAAGGACAGTGTGATGTAACAATAAACCAAGCTTTAAAAGAAGAGCGTTCAAACTGTGCAGGAATTGCAATTCACTATGTAGTGAGGCATCTGCACCTAGGTAAAACCAAGCAAACCAGTGGTAAGGCAAAACCAAATAGGCTGCTTATTGTTCTACAGCACTACCCTTTGGTGAAATGAAAGTACAGGAAAATTAAGTCTTTATTGAAACTACAGGAAAATGAAGTCTTTTCTCCTCACAACTAAAGACAGAACAATACAAATCCCAGGACAGCATTGATTGGTTAAAGAGTTTCTGCTGAACCTATTTTAAAACTCTAAAGGCTTTGAAGTAGAATTGTAAACTCAATTGATTTCAAACAAAAGGCTAATCTAATCCACTTTCAACACCAGTACCATGCTGACAGTGAATACATCCTTCTCAGTAACAGAAATTACTTATTAGGATTTAAGGCAATTCATTTCAGTGTTTTAAAGTTGCTTAAGATGTCCAGTAGGAATGGATCTTGGCTGAATTCAGCCACAGGGAAACAAAGACACTCTCTGGTCCTGTTTTACTGGGGAGACAGCAAAGCCCCCAGGAACACTCGCATTAATATCTAACACAGTCTTGTCAACTGCTTTCCAGGTATTATAGTTTTATATGCTACGAAAGGCCAGAAGGTCAGCAAGATCATTTAGGGCAGTAGTAGACACAGCATCAGCTTAAAGGACTGAGAGACTGTCAGATTAGGACACTGGAAAAGGAATGGAGAGTTGGGAGATACTAACCACCCTTAAAAAAATTTATAAGTTACAAGTCATGAAAATGAGCCAGTTTAGGAGTTTATGGCAACAAGATCAGAGGTCTCCAAAACCAGCCAGATGGGAAAATATCTAGAAGGGAGAAACCAGCTGCTCATGGCCTGGATAGGTCTACAGTGGGTAAAAAACTGGCTGGACGGCAGAGGCTAAAGACTGGTGATAAATGGTGTCACATCTAGTTGGTGATAGGCCCCTGGTGGTGCCCCTCAGGGCTTAGTGTTAGGGCATGGTTTGGTGGTGAACTTGGCAGTCCTGGGGTAAAGGTTGGACTTGATGATGTCACAGGTCTTTTCCAACCTAGTTGATTCTATAATTAGAAGAATATGGGACAGACAATAGAATTACCAATTGTAGAGAGTTTGTGAAAAACAAGACAAGTGGAACACAGAGCAAGTCAAGATTTTAAACCTTTTCAACAAGATTCACAGCACTTGTCCCCTTCTTTTGGAAAGGACGTGATGCATCAGGGAAAGTAATAACTCAAAGCAGAGTGCTAAACTAAGCGGACTTAAAGCTGACATAGTTTTACATACACACATGAAAGCTCTACTGCCCACTTCACTGTGGTTTTGAATTTCCCATTGTATGCAAGCGATATTTTAATATACATGGCCAGGGAAGAGAGCAGCCACCTCTGCACACCCAGAGGAGTGTGAAACCTGGTATATTACATAGAACACAAAAATAGGCAGTGAGCCAGATAGGAATGAGAATTGCTTTTCTTTCTGGTAACAACTTCTGATTTCCTATTGATTGTAGTGGGAAATTGCCAAGTTCCTACTACCAGTCTCTGGGACAACAGCAAAAATATGCACGCTTTCTGAGCACACCACTACAGAGGTTAACAAACCAGTGTGCCCCTGCAGCTTCGCTGCACTGGTTCACAGAGAATGTGGCACTGGCATTGACCTGGAAAACACTCATGGGAGTTACAGGATTCAACAATCAAAATCCAGAACAACAAATTTGCACTTCCCTTTTGCCCATGTGAAATACAATTGTCTGTCACTTGTCAAAGGAGCCTTACAGCACTACAAGTTTACAGTATTGCTTCCTTCAAATTCACAAACATGAACCAGACCTCCACACTTCCACTCTTTCCATGACAAAAGCAGGAAATTCCCTACACCCATTATTTCAAGGTAGGAATACTTAAAACTTCAAGTGGAAAAACAGAAAGTTTAGTGGCTGGAAAGAAGCATGGGTCCTGACTAAGAAAGCAATAGCTACATTACCTAGATAACAGCAGTAAATAACTTCAATAAGTAGAAGTGGGAAAACCTTCAAAGATGATTAAAGTGACAGCAAGTGAAGCTGGAGTGTAATAGATGCTGCCAGAGAGACAGTACAGAATTAGAATCAAGACCTCACAAAGTGATAACTCACAAAATTCATGGAACCACAATAAGTAGGTAACACAGAGAAGTTCTTGGATGATGTTCTGGCAGACAGAGCTACTCTATACCTTGATGTATGAAGAGAGGAGTACGCAGTAAATATAAGGGTGTAGCTTGATCATTAAGTGGAACATTACAAAAGTATCATGTCTGAAAATTGAGTCAGACAGCCAAAAATGTTGGAAAGCAAGATATAAAAATGACCGACTGTCTCATTCTCATACATATCCTATCTCCAGTGACCATCGGTAGCACTTGCCTTGAGAAAGAAAACAAAGCCAGGGTAAGCTTACGGCAATTCTTTCCCAGACGGACCATCCTGACTTCTGGCAATTGGTAGTTTAAGGACTTAAGAAGCCAGATTATTGGTGTTTCATAGTCCTCAAGTTTAACCTTTATGAATTTAATATCTTCCTGAAACCATTTTGGCCTTTGTGATATTCGATTGCAGTGAGTTCCACAATCAACTTCACATGCTATTGAAACAAACAGAAAATGAAGCATTGTTTTAAGCTTGTTGTCTGAGTTTTACTGAGTTCTCCCTTTATGCAAATAACCTGGCTAGGTTTAATTTACAAGTCATTCTTGTGTTTAAGAGAGCAATTAAGGATTTGCTGTGTATAAGCTCATGTATCTCTGATGGGTATTACTTTATTTTAGGGCAAAAAGTCCATGTCTCCAGGCCTGGTGCCCTGTGTCACCTAGCTTGACAGCATCCGTCTACCACTTGCTCAGCTCAAGGAGCACAAATGTGGAGAGTGGCAGAAGGTTAACACACCTGAACCCATTTTGGCCTTTCTGACATTTTACTGCAGTGAGTTGCACAATCAACTGCACATGCCTGCTATTGAAACAAACAGAAAATGAAGAATTGTTTTAAGCTCGTTGTCCAAGTTTTACTGAGTTCTCCCTTTATGCAAAGGAAGCTATGACCAATTATTCCTTGATACCTTCTCCACAGAGTTTTTAGTTTTATGGTACCCCCAGGCATCAACCAAGATTTTTTTTCCAAGCTAAAGAGCACTACTTTACTCTCTGGATCTATGGATATTGTTCTCTACCTCTGATCTTCCTGCTTATCTCTGAAACCTTCTCAGTTCTATCGAGCCTTTCTGAGTTATAGTCAGAGCTGTAGGCACAATGTTTGAAAATGCTGAAATAAATGTTTCTGGTTTATTCTTGTATTATAATTCCCTTGTTATTTGCCTACCATGGAACTGACAATTTGAAATAATTACTATCCATAGTAATCCCAAAACCACTTGCTCTACATAAGTATTTAAATTACGTTCTCCATTAACATATTGCATGGAGATTCTTAAATCCTCAGTTGTACTTATTAATGCAATACATTTCTGATAGTCAATCTAGAATACACAGACACTACACTTCACACCACAGCATCTCCCTAATGCTATAAACATAGGAAAATGCTCATTCCACTTCAATAACATTTTCAAGTAGAAAGCTGTTTTGGGAATAAAGCATACTAAGAATCAGTCTCATATCATCCCTAGCACTTACAACGTTTGACAAAGAGCAGAGACAAAAAGATTTATAAAAAAAAAAAAAAAACCCCACAAAAAAAAACAAAAAACATTCACTCAGTTTCTTGAAAGTCAATCTATAATGAACAGAAAGCTGAAGAAATGTTGCGTGCTTGATTCTCACCCTCAGCACTCGTGCTTTCTCCCCTCCCCCAAGAGCATGATATGGGGACATAAATCAGCGGCCTCAATTCTTCACACATCCACCTCCCAAGTGAACAGAAAAGATGAAAACCAGCTGCCTTCTAATTTGCCTCTGTTTTAAGAAAGAGATTCCCACATTTATCAATACTTCATCTAGCTATTTTTTGGCACCCACATTTTCCACATCACTCAGAAGAAGAGGGGTGACTAAGAATGGGAGGAATAAAAATAAACAGAACCCCCACCAAAAAAAAAAAAAAAGAGAAAAAACCCAAACTGCTGGTGTCAGGTTTCACCGTGGTTCACTTCCTTTGAAAGATTATTCATTGTCTTTAATGATTTTTTTCCCTTGTAACATAACTAAGTCATTTTCTCATTTTAAACAACCAGAACAAGAAAAATTCATAGATTCCTTCAGAATTAGAAGAAAACGCCTAATTCACTAGTTCTTTAAAGTTAACTAAGACAAAGATTGACCAATATTAATAAACTCTTAAGAAACAAATAATCATTCAATAGATACCTCAAAAGATACTTAGAAAAGGTTGCTTTTTTCTCACCCACTGAGAGCTTCCGGGTTCTGTGTATGCAACACCGGCTTCCAAAACCACAACTGACTCGGGACACTTCTAAGATACCAAATCCACAGGTAGAATACTGCTTGCCTGCAAGTGAGAGAAAATTATTCCCAATGGCCCTTGGTAGGCAGAACTGTGGTTTTATCCTAGGCATAGAATATGCACACATACTCCTTCCGCAGCCCAGGTAAGGTCTTTGTGAGCTCCTTGGTAACTGACTGTTTTGTTGACTAGACTGCTAGAAAACATTAAGGAAATGAAAGCTTGGCTTGCCAGTAATGCCCTTAACTCAGAAGGCATTAGTGAGCCACTATCTGTTTCTGCGAGAAGGTGTAAATACAATGACCTTTGTCAAGGTACTTAATCTTTCCAGGACAGAGTTGCCTGTATAAGGATGGCACCTTTGCACTTTTAAGTGGAAACTCCTTGGCCCAGGAACTGTGTTTGCTAGTGTTTGTACAGCAACATGAAAAGGTTTCTAATCCTCAGTCTAGAGAGAAGTTGGGCCACCACTTGAAATATCAACTGCTACCAACAACCACATTCACCTCCTCCTTCCCATTCCTTTACTCCCTGTTCTCATATCCTTACCCTTCACTTTCTAACTCTAGCATTCACCCAAGCACAGTGGGAACCGGATCAGGACTGAAAATAAAATTACACTACGCTCAAAAGGACCAGAATTTGGAGTTTGAGTAGCATACTTTATTCCAAGATGCAACATTTCTAAGGTCCCTTCTTACTTAGATATACATTCTAGGTTAACATCACCATATTCCTTCTTTACTAAGAAGATGACAGTGTGGACATGGGTCCACCATGCCAAATTAATGTCTAATCTCAGCTAAAAGCTGGTAGCATGCTTCACTAACTAATCCAAGCCTATCTTTGTGTGCAGTTCAGCAGTCAGCTAATGTGCTAGTATGAATGATGTTTTCTGCAATATCAGGATACATAGAACATCCTACCACACAATGAGGCAATAATTTGGTTAAAGAATGGTAAATTTTAGATGGCTGCACCTGGCCTACTGAAGTGACAACAGGATATCCAAAGAGGCAGAAACTGGTCATGTACCAGAAAGGAGAGGCAAAATTACCTCCTTCTGGACTGTCAGGCAAACTTCCACTCTCAAAAGAAATCACAGACATGACAGATAAAACTCACAAGCTACAGAAAACCAAGTTTCTTCTGCATGGATATACATTAGACAACTGGATTGTCAGAATTAGAGTGTATCATTCATTTCCTGTTTGTTAGAGAAGATTTGATCTGACAGGTAAGTGTGAATTTTCTCAGCTTTTCCACCTGTGTCTTTATAAAAATCTTTCAAATAGTATTAGCTATTATGAATTCTAAAAATCAGTACTTGTGTTCACTGAAATTGAATTCAAAGTAGTAAGGATTAAAGGTAAAAGGCATCCCAATCTTATGGAAGCAGCAACTGGCCTTAAAGCAAGCATGAGCATGACAATGCACTTGTCATGCTCAGCTTTCTAATACATTTCTCCAATATCCAGAAGATACAAGAGACACCTTTAGTGAATTGAGCTGATAATGTTGATGTCCCCACATACCTAAGTAAAATATCAAAACAAGGGTCATGTCAGAGAGCTTTCCTGGTGCGGAGTACAACAAACCCCAGATGTAGAGATAGTGACAGTAAGTCTGCTCAAACTAGGAGATTCTGTGATTCTAACTGTACAGGAAGCTAACCCAAACCATCATGTGGATTATTTCTGTCATTACCCATTTAGTAACAGACTTTCATAGACTACAGGTGTAATCAGATGATTTAACATGTATTTTATTCACAGCAAGCATTCAGGTGCAGCGAGCCAAACTGACATAAACAAAACAGAAATGCAAGCTCTAGAGCAAAAAATAGAGTTATACTATTTTTGACTCCAGCCAAACATACAATGCTCCTTTCACATTCAAACAGAAATTATCCAGACATTATAGACACAAACTGTTGCAGAAGCTGTACAACAAATGCAGAAAGTTCAAATGCAACTATATTCCTTCTACTATAGGACTTCCAAGAAAAACATATGCCACAATGAGAACACAACACTGAATGATATTACTACTTTTAAAGATACACGTGATTTCAGAGTCCTTAAAGTAGGGAACACTGGTATTTTATACTCCAAACAACTGGGCAGATATCCTATAGATACCACGTGGAGTTTTCAGAATGTGCATCTTTAGGCACATAGAATATAGCAGAGATGTAGGACATTTTGAATTCCAGGAAAGACCAATAAACAGATTTTCACACCAGAAAAAAAATCACACATACAAATGAAAATGTGATAAAAATGTAACATGGCTTGCTGAGAACCTGGGAAATTCAGAATCAGGATGGCAGACACAGCTTCGTAAACCTGAAGTCTGAATGCACCATCCAAATATATAAGCTATGAACCAGTACCACCGGCAGGCTGAGAGGTCACCAGATTTGGGAGAGGCTGTGAGGTCCAATCATAGAATCACAGAATACTTAGAGTTGGAAAGGACCTCAAGATCATCAAATTCCAACATCCCTGGATGCTTCACACTAAACCATGTCACCCAAAGCTTCATCCAACCTGGTCTTGAACACTGCCACAAATGGACCATTCACAACTTCCCTGGGTAACCCATTCCAGTGCCTCACCACCCTTACATTAAAAAACTTCTTCCTCATATCCAATCTGAACTCCTCCTGTTTAAGTTTGAACCCGTTACCCCTTGTACTATCACTACAGTCCCTAATGAAGAGTCCCTTCCCAACATCCCTATAGGCCCCCTTCAGATACTGGAAGGCTGCTATGAGGTCTCCACACTGAACAGCCCCAACTTTTTCAGCCTATCTTCATACAGGAGGTGCTCCAGGCCCTCCTCTGCACTTGTTCCAATAGTTCCATGTCCTTTTTATGTTGAGGACACCAGAATTACACACAATACTCCAAGTGAGGTCTCACGAGAGCAGAGTAGAGGGGCAGGATCATCTCCCTTGACCTGCTGGTCACACTTCTTTTGATGCAGCCCAGGATATGGTTGGGTTTCTGGGCAGCAAGCACACACTGAAGCTGGCTCATGTTCATTTTCTCATCAACCAAGACCCCCAAGTCCTTCTCTGCAGGGCTGCTCTCAATCTCTTCTCTCCCCAACCTGGAGCTGTGCCTGGGATTGCTCCCACCCAGGTGTAGGACCTTGCACTTGTCATGGTTAAACTTCATCAGG